>CAUYRT010006030.1:0-13116 GCA_963574885.1 Lepilemur ruficaudatus | reverse complement strand
TAGGGGAAAGGAATTCCTCAAAAACTGATTCATGTGATTAACTGTACACCTCGGTAAATTCACTGAAAATCATTTAATTGTACTCTTAAAATGGAGTGTTGGTTGTACGTAGATACAGTTGGAGCACTATGTATGTACTCTATGGACTGCTTTGACAGAGTAGATTTTTGAATGTAACAAGAGAAGTCAACTTGAGTGGTAATATATTTGGGGAAATCAGCTCACTACAAATTGTGACTGTAAACATTGTACTGTAAATGCTTTGTAGTTTTCCCCCAATAAAAATAAATAAAATAAATAAATAAATAAATAAATAAATAAAGTATACTCCAATAAAAAAAAATGGGGAAAATAAAGCAAGGTTTTTGAATTTTTAAAAAGTGCTGTTAAAAAAATCCAGTACAGATAGTTATGTAGTGTGTATTCTTGGGCAAATATTCAAACATTTGTGTTCATATTTTCTTACCACACGGCAGTTCTGAACACAGAAGCGTAGATCACTCCCCACCCTTGCCACCAAATGATTGTATCTGTTTGCTAAAACAGATGAATATTAGCTCAATTTTGGTTTAGGGAAGACGCTGCAATCAGTCTATACAACATGTTTGATAGGCTTCGGCACGCCTGAGTCATGTCTCCACATATGAGGATATAGCCAGGAACAAGCCTCAGAAGCAAACTGACAAGACTCTATGCCATCGGTTTATGGAAAAGGGAGCTTAGTGCCAGAAGTTGATGTTGTTTTTTTCAAACGGATACACTAGAAATCTAAGTTTATGAGAGAAAATGCTAACTTACATAGAAAAAAGAGACCACACCATCCCAACATTTAGGTCTCATTGTTTTTTCTTTAGCCTCACGTGTTCCCTTGTTCAAAGTTGTGATCTTTAAATATCTGCAGAAGACTCAAGCCTTTTACTAAGTAACAAATACATAAATTCTCATTATTCACTATTAAGTGCCTTGCTTTCCACATGCCCACGAATTAGAGAATATTAATATAATATTTTCTGATATTAAAAAATTCAGACTTCAAGATAAGAAACTTTGATAATTTGTTATTATAGTGTTTAGCAATAAGTAAAACTCAGAAAACTGAATGAATATATGCTCACTTTTGTTTTCATTTTGCATAATAGCAAGGATTCTCTTTATTATTGTGTAAATATTATAAATATACACATTCATTGTGAAAAGACAAAAAAAGTAAAAAATATATAAATGAAAATTAAGCTGACATAGCATTTCATCATACAGAATTAATCACTGTTCCCATTTATTATATTCATTTTTAGATCTTTTCCTATCTTTCTATGTAGAGCTCTTATGCTGTGTTTGTATACTCATGTGTGTGATTGTGTGTATGCGATAGTTCTCTATGCCTCTTCAGAATATAAATACAAATAAAATACACAAGCGGCAGTAACCATAATTTGATTATTTTCTTTCTCACTTGCAACTTCTATAACTCCAAGTCTCTTCAGTCATTTCTGTATTCTAGTTATCTTATGACATTCTCAGGAGTGTTTCCCACATGGTCAGCAAGAGGAATTCTCTTTTCATGTATTACTGGGTACAGCCAATACTAAAGTTTCTTCTTTTGCTCAACGTGCTATTATTCACTATTAGAGCTTCTACTGGTACCCATAGTCTTTACAGGCACTGGCTGCTTCTACTTGGCAATGCTTCCGTTTTCCATCCAGCTTTTCTTGGGCATGGCTTCTGTTTTGACTAGATACTCAGTATTTATTCTGAAACCATTCTGTCTTTGATGGAGAAGTGAGATGAGTAGCCTTCTCACATTGCATCACACATTGTCAGCTGGCACCAAGGCAGTGTTTTTTTTTTCCTAGTTTCGCCGAGTCTTTTTCTAAAGGCAGCTTTTTCTGATTTCCCCCCACTGTCACCATGAGCTGGTCTTGGATGTCAGGGGCTTGCCGATTTCCCCATTCCCCTGTTCATTTTGCCACAGTGTACATGAACATGATTTCCTTTGCTTTCACCAAAACCCCCAATGTATTTCCACCATGCAAATAAGATTGTGGAATCCAAATATTTGCCAAATATATCAAGAAATGCCTGAATTCCAGTGGTGGATATAGATTATGCATAGTTGGGATATCTACTGGATTATACCGCATATGTAGTTCTAGCAAATGATAAGCTCTTTCATTAAAGATCTTTTGGGAAAACCTACTTGTTTCAATATTTTAACAATTTGAGATTTATTTTTTAAATTTGCTTTAGGATTTTTTTTTACTCATAGTTATTTAAACTTTATAAATAAGTAAAGTCCACTGATATGTGATTATAACTTTTAAATTTTATGACAAATATTCCTATATTGAGGTTCATTAAATACTTATCCTTTTGACTGCATATTTTATATTTATTTCTTTTATTCATGTACCATTTGATGTGACTGATGTCTATTATAAGGTGGGAATATAGCTTAGTGTTCTTTCTCTACATTAAAATTGGGACGGGGAATCCTTTTAAAGGTATTATTTATAGAAATTGAGAACTCAAACGCAGGTTTCAAAAAGTATTTCACCAATGAGCTTGAAGCTTTTTGGACAAAACACATGTAAAACTAAATTTACACAAATATTTAATGGATGCCAAATGTGATAATTGCTGCTATTACTATTTTTAGTACTTAACATTTACTGGGTGCTTCCTGTGAACCTCACATAGGGAAGAACCGTTATGGTTTTATTAATTAGATGGAAAGGCTAGAAGAAAAGAGGCAGGTGTGCCATCCAGTTTCCTGGCTTAAGAAACTGGGTAGATGATAGCACAACTAGGGAACTTTACAGGATGTACTGGCATAGGGAGGATAGGTTGTCAGTTCAATTTTAAGCAGATTGTTTGATATGTTTGTAGTAATTCCAGGGAGAGATGTCCCAGAGAATTGTCCCGGTGACCCTTAGCAAGAACAATGTCACTGAATGACGAGAGTCAGAAGCTGGATTAAAATTAATTGAGCAGTGAGTTGAAAATAAGGAATAGAGATAACAAATGTATACAACAGTTCATAAAAGATGAAATTGTAAAATAAGAGTGTGAACTGGAGAAGAACAGAGTCAACAAAGTGTCTTTTTTCTTTATATGGGAAGGAATTTAACATGTAACAATATTGAAAGAGTGCAGTGTAAAAGGCCAAGTGTGTATCCAGAGGCTGTGAAGGAAAACATATCTATATAACCATGTAGCTGAGGGGAAGGAGGGGGTGTGACAAAAGCAGCATGGAAGGAATTGGTGGTGCATCGGAGTCCTGTCATCCATTGAAATGGGAAGAAAAGACGTCTGGTAAATACACATTTGTTAACTTGATGGTGCCAGATTGCAGACCTTTTCACAAGATGGCTTATTTCTTCTCTTTAAAATAGATCTAAGGTTATCTGCTAAGGAGCTTGAATGTACCTGAAGCAAGTTTAAAATGGTGATTGAGGAGAATTAGAAATAGTAATGTCACTGATCAAAACTGAGAAGCCATTGTGATTGGTGATCAGAAATTTACCGTGGTGCCATTCTTCTGGGCAATGTGGCTACCTCTGTCTGACTCAGCTACCTTGAATAAGCACAAGAAAGACACTTGGTTTCAATCAATTTTGGAGTCTTCACGGCAGATGAAATGAAATGGTTGAGGATTTAAAACTTTGTCAAGAGAATATCCAAAATGATATCAAGGGTATGAGTAGTAGATAGGAGAGTTTAGCCTGCTCCCCAATGGCTTTTAACATTTGTTTCCTTAAATATACAAATTACAATTTAAGAAAAATTGATAAAAACAAGAGTTGGAAAATTGGAATAATGAAAAACTACAGGAGAAGTGCAAAAGTACTCTTGTTAAGGTAACCTGTGTATAAACAAATTCAGCCAAAATGTCCAGGTCACCCTCAGGAGAGATTGGGAGAGCGTTTCCTTGTTTCCTTGCTCTTTAAGGCCTGTAGCTAGTTAATATTGGTGAGATGACTCTTCATCTTAATAATATGCTCTAACCTTTCTTTTGAGAGAAACTTCAAATGGGGAACTGTGATATAGTGCTTTATTTACAGCATCTCTTTTCTGCACATCTGATCATATGTTTGAATATATTATGTGGAGAATCCAGGTGCACTGTAAAAATGTTTAGAATCTTCCCTTATTGTGTATCTTTTAAACAAATATGTGGAAAAATAATTTATTTCCACACCAAGCAGAAAATTCTGACTGTAAGATTTATCAACTTTGTATCAACCACCTTAAAAAGATAATGTTGGCATTGAAACAGTACCAATAAAATAATTCATATGGCAAAGCATGTGTGTATGTATGTGAGGTAATTATGTGAATTCACACAGATGCCAGGGGTAGGTGGCCTTATCCTAGCAATGCACAAGTCCAATATCAAACTAAGTACGGTGGTTGTGGGTTAAATGGCTGAAGACACCCAAAAGTTAAAGTTTGAGACAGCAATAGGGCATGATTGACATGTGAATAAAGAAATAACTAGGCATTTAAACTTCCAAGTTTTGCAAGAATGTTAAACACTGTGATTTTTTATGACCCTGGCACTGTGGGGAGAAATGGTTCTCTTGCCTTGTCAGGTGTAGTGTGAATGGTTGTGAGGCAGAGCATTAGTCCTAGTTAAGTGCTGTCCAATTACTGTCAGTAATTCCCACCACTAGCCAGAAAGCATTGCCTTAATTGTGCTCATTTTATCAATGATAAAAATACATTTCTTGTGCTAGGAAAATGCAGCCATTTTTTCCCATTGATAATTTTACATAGTAATATTTGCTGCAAATGCAAGATAAAGATAGAAAATTTGCTGAGAGACAAGAAGATTCTAGAACAAAATTTTGTCTGCTGAGCACCCAATATAAATAAGCGTAGAACAAATTACAAAATGATGACAAAATTAGGTTTTAGTTGAATTAAGAAATTTTATTTTATAGTGCTTCAAAAATAAATAACTTTGACAACATAATGATTATTTGTAGGAGGATAATTTCTTATAAAAAAAAAGGCAGCAAAAATGCTTTTGCCTGATGCCTATTGAAAACAAATTCAACTTCTCATATCCTAGTAAACAGCAAAATAATTCAAGGCGAACAAAAAGTAGTGCCAATGAAAACCAAGACAAGAATATATTGTGAGATGAGAACTTTGTAGGGCTTTTAGACATAAAACAGACTGCATAAAACAAATGCAACATCATACCGGTGAGATTCACCATCTAAAAAAAAAAAAAAAATACCCCAAACTGTCAGCAGTGAGAGAAAATGTCACCAAATGTCAGAACCAGAACTCCTACAAAATAAAGCAGAACATTTTCCTAGAGATAAAGACGGCTGCACAAACCTATCGGAACTCTATAAATCAAATTCATGAAAAAGGGAGACCTCAATAGGCTAGAATGTCAACATTAATAAACAGAGTCAAATAGAACTACCGCATTAGAGTGGTAATGAAAAAAAGAAAGAGAAGTGGAACTATTATTTCCAGTTGTCAAGTTTTGCAGCATTATGTTTGTACGAGTTCTAGAAGGTGATGGTGATAAAGAATAGTATAAAAAGGAGAAAAGAAGATATTAGGAAAATAAGTAGGTGCATCAAGAAGAATAGAAAAGGAATCATTGATCTGTAGTTGTTGCAATTTTGTTTTTAGCATGAGCATCCTGTTAACAGCTATCATAGATGGAGACTGATTATATGCCAGCAACCCTGTTTGCCACTTACAACTTCATTTTATCCCCACAATAACCATTTAGAAAAATGTTGTTATTCTCTTTTAGAGATGAGAAAACTGGATCAAAAGACATATATTAATTGACTAGCATCACATAGTGACTAAGTACCTGGAGTATGATTCAAGCCAGCATACATGATTTGGAAACCCAAGTGTTCATTCATTCTCTTATATTATTACTCTTCTGTTGATCTAACTTAATAGCATAACTGTGATCTTGTTTTCAATGGTATCACAACATATAAAAGAAAGAATGAATGATTTTTTCTCTATAAAGTATATTTCCATGTTAAATTTATAGCAGAAAAATCCAGCTTGCAATCGTGAAAATATAAGTGTGATATTGTGATTTTCATCAGATAATAAACTATATAAGGTTAGAAGTAACCAATTTGCCAATTTTGCCCCAATAGAAAATTATTTTGGTCCCAGAAGAGTGACTGATGATTTAGTCATAAATAATTTGATCTCTAGGTGAGGCTGTGTAATATTAGTCAGTGAAACTTTAGAAAATATTTGCCAAACATTAGGGTTTTGTTTTAGCTCAGCTGCTGCTAAGCTATTATCCCGACAATAATTAGTCAAAGGTTCAATCACTTAAGGATGCATCCTAATGAAACTATGTCATCTGCACAGAGAGGGATGATTACCTTCTAATTTGTGGAATTAGGAAGGACTGCATCCAAATTACCTAAATCAGTGGATAAGTTATCTAACTTATTTTCTTCCTCACACTGATAGTATTTATAATGTCTCATGGGTGACATCACTCATTATATAAAATAATTATAAAATAGCAGAGAAGTAGGAGGGTGTATCACCCTCAGGTAATGCTTCTCAGATCAAGCTGTTTATAATAGTTACTTGCAAAATTAATAAAAATACAGCTATAGATTTACATCTCCATGATTCTGATTCTGCACAGCTGAAAAGGGTTTGGATACACCTGTATTTGCAAAACTCTACTTGATGTTTAAGCATAGACTGTATTGAAAACTATTATTCAAGGAAGTTGTAGAATCTTTGGGGTATAAAATTAGAAGAGTCTGTTGAATTAACAAACAAATATACAACAACAAAATTCCAAAGAGATTTCTGGTATACTACCTAAACTCAGATTTCTAGAATGAAATTGGTCAAAATTCTGGAAAAAAAAAAGTATATACGCAGTCTCTGAATTCTGGATTTGTGCCTGAGGGTGCACATGTCCATCATGCCTATATCTCTTCGAAAAAGCAGAAAAATATAAAATGCAAATAGTTCCATAAAATTCTTGAAATATTAATACAAACTTGAAACCCTACTAAGAAAAGGGAAGACCTCTGAGTGATTTCTCCCCCAAAATTCTGATGAGTGGCAGAAAGAGCAATAATGTCTCAGAAATGGGAAAAGACTGTGACTCGGAACAGAGTTTAATGAGTGATGTGGAGCAGGTGTTCCAGGCCCTCTCAGAAAGAGGCTGATTGCAGCTTATGTTCCCTCGCTAAAGCCAAGAGTATTTCAGCACTGTGAAAGCCCTTAACTATTCTAATGAAGTGGAAAATCTGTGATGGTGGTTCTCCATGCAAGTATTTCTGAAGGAATGCCTAGAAAAGGCCCAGATATCTTCCAGATGAAACAAAGAAAAGGCGCTTGAATATAGAGAACGCAAGCTGTTCACATCCCCAGCTGCTAAGACCAAAAATCTCGATATCAGATTTGATCTATCAAATCCTTGCATCCCCTGCCCCCAATATATCAGACATTTTCGTTGGCTCCAAGCACAAAATTTATATCACATTTATATACTTCTCTCAATTTCCGCAGCCACCAGTCCATTCTATGCCAGCATCATCTCCAGCTGCCTGTCTGCAAAACCTTTCTATCTGGCCTCACCGTTTGCACTCTTGTTCCACCACAATCTAACTCCACACAGCTCCCATAATGACATTTTAAAAACATAAATCAGGTCATAGCCTTCGCTTGCTTAAAGCCCTGACATAGTTCTTAAAACTTGGAAATAAACAAAGTCCTTGCAGTAGCCTAGGAGACATTGACTTTTTAGTCCTTTCCATTTCTCTTAGCTCCTGTCCTCCCACATGGGAGAGCATTCTTGATTTGTATGCTATTTTATTGTCATAGGTAGATGACTCAGGATAGGACATGTTTTCTTTTATTAAAAATGTGAATTAGAATTAAAATACACAAATGTATGCAAATATAATAATGTTTGTAAGACTGTTGATGTCCTATTACTTAAAAAAGATGTTATCTTTTGTAAAAATTATGGATAAATATTACAAGGTCTTAAATCACAGAAAGTTATTACTAAATGAAAAACTTTATTCTTTTTCCTCTTATATCTGGTATCCATGTTTTACTGACTAGGATCCTGAGAGGAAGAGCAATATTGAAAGCAATAAAAGTTTTCATTCTCAACTTGTTCTAAAATATCCATCACTGACGTAAAGGTTAGCAAAAAACAAATATGTTGCCCCTGATTAGAAACATGAAAGTACTAACTAAAGAATTGTACCATGAATAATATTTATCTGACATTACCAATTAGCTTTAGCAGATGTATTTTTTCTAATATTGAAATGAACATGTATGGGAAATTCCATATTTACTATGAACGATATTTTGGCAAATTGAATTATTTGTATTCGAGTTCCTCAAAATTTAAAATTCAGGTGACAAATATGATCAGTAGATGGCCATTGTCATTCTGGACATATCTCAACAATTATTATATGTACCAGCAAAGTATTTACATGCTGAGGCATACCATGATCATCCTAGAAAGTGTGATCAACACTGGAGAAAATAGATTATTATTTTATATATATTAGGTAGATAAGAATTTGACACAAAAATTAAGTTGTCTAACTTTCTTTATAAAATTTGCTTTAGTTGAAACATGACTAAGAAATTATATAAAATATTAAACAAAGGGGGACTGCTTTCAAAATAGCAAATTGGCTTTTTGAAAATGAGGTTAAAGACTGAGAAAAGTTAAGTGCTCAATATAATTTTCTTTTTTACTCAAGTTGTTATATTGA
This sequence comes from Lepilemur ruficaudatus, assembly GCA_963574885.1. Taxonomy (NCBI): domain Eukaryota; kingdom Metazoa; phylum Chordata; class Mammalia; order Primates; family Lepilemuridae; genus Lepilemur; species Lepilemur ruficaudatus. The sequence continues at coordinate 4,339 of CAUYRT010006030.1, read as the reverse complement.
AAGACAATATCTCAGATATTTAGAGTGGTATTTGACTATTATATTTATTGCCAGAAAAGTGCTACATTAGCTTCTGGGGCTTGGCAATTTTATTACACCATGGAAACTAAATTGTAAACATGCCTGAACTTTGATAGAAAATAATTTTCTCTTTTGTCGTGGGAATTATGTAATACTTAGTCTGGAACATCAGCTAAAAGGAAAGGCTTACTAAGAAATAAAGTATGAATTGAGATTTACATTCAATTGCTTTATTATATGTAATTTGGTAGGAAAAAAATCATACTCAAGAATAAGGATAAATATTCTCTTTAGCCAAAGAGTAATGCTTCCTGATCTGGGAAGCATTCACTGATGGGGTAAAATTGCCAGTTTGTAAGAAATAAGGCAGGTTAAGAAATCTGTTGGGCAAATAATATGTATAACAAATAGGGACTACATACAGGTTCTGACTATGGCACAATAGCCTGCAACAAACTCAATGCTTACTGAAAATAGCTGTCAAAACTGAACTAAATACATCAAACCTTCTATTAAAAGGGACCGGATAGTGGGGAAGGGGCAAGAACTTGAAAGAATAAAATCCCAGAGAAAATGGAGGCACTAGGCAGAAAGCTGCATCTTCACCATGTTTTGGTTTTCCCTGAGGACATTTGCCAATTCACAGAAAAGTAGGAAATAGAACATACCATTCATAATAGCTATAATACTAAATAAATAAATAACATAACATAACATAGGAATATACTTAATCAAGGAGGTGAAAGATCTCTACAAAGAGGATTATGAAACACTGAGGAAAGAAATCACAGATAATATAAACAAATGAAAAAAATGTATCTTGCTTATGGATCAGTAGAATAAACATTGTTAAAATGTTCATACAACCCCAAATGATTTACAGATTCAATGCAAGCCCCATCAAAATACCCATATCACATTTCACAGATATAAAAAAAATTATTCTACGCTTCATGTGGAACAAGAGCCAGAATAGGCAAAGCAACAGGAACAAATCAGGAGGCATAACATTACCATATTTCAAAAAATACTAGAAGGCTATGGTAACTAAATCAGCATGGTACTAGCACAAAAATAGAGACACAGACCAATAGAACAGAACAGAAAACCCAGATATAAAACCATCCACTTATAGCCATCTGATCTTTGACAACACAGACGACAATTTACACTGGAGAAACAAATCTTAGTCAATAAATGATACTGGGAAAATTGGATAGCCACATGCAGAAGAATGAAATAGGATCCACATCTCTCAACACTCAAAAATATTAATTCAAGTTGGATAAAGGACTTACTGGAAGGCATGAAAACATAAGAATTCTAGAAGAAAAATGTTGGAAAAACTCTACTAGATATCAACCTAGGCAAAGAATTTATGAAGACGACCCCAATGACAATTATGGCAAAAACAAAAATAAATAAATGAGACTTGATTAAATTAAAACGCTTCTGCACAAACAAGGAAATAATCAACAGAACAGATAGACAACCTACAGAATGGGAGAAAATATTTGCAAGCTATACATCTGATAAAGGGCTAATAAGAATCTACAAAGAACTCAAGCAAATCAGCAAGAATAAAAATCAAATGATCTCATCAAAAAGTGAGTAAAAGACATGAACAGAAGCTTTTCTGAAAAAGATAGACAAATGGCCAAGAAATATATGATAAAATGCTCAATATCACTAATCATCAGGGAAATGTAAATTAAAATCGCAATGAGATATCACCTTATTCCAATCAGAATGGCTTTTATTAAAAACTCCATAAACAAGAGATGCTGGTGTGGATGCAGAGAGAATGAAATGCTTATACACTGCTGGTGGGAGTGCAAATTAGTACATCTTCTATTCGAAACAGTATGGAGATACATCAAAGAACTAAAAGTAGACCTACCATTTGATCTAGCAATCTCACTACTGCATATTCATCCAAAGGTCATTTTATGAAAAAGACACCTTCACTTGAATGTCTATGGCAGCACAATTCACAATTGCAAAGATGTGGAATCAACCCAGTGTCCATCAATTCATGGGTGGATTAACAAAATGTGGCATATGTACACCATGGAATACTACTCAGCCTTGAAGAAGAATGGCTTCATGGCTTTTGCAACAATTTGGATCGAACTGGAAGCAGTATCCTAAGTGAAGTATCTAAAGAATGGAAAAACAAACACCATATGTACTCACTATTAAGTTGGAATTAATTGATGAGGAAAGTAAAACTCAATGGAAATCATGCAGCAGTGAGAGCAGGGAGGGGACAGGCAATAATCTATTTAACAAGTACAATGAACACTATCTGGGTGATGTTCACAATTATAAACATGACTCAGGCATTACAAAAGGGATTGATATAACCAAAAATATTTGTATCCCTGTGATACTTTGAAATAAAAACAAAAAATAAAAAAAGATGTCAAGAATTAAAAAGGAGTTATACTGGGTTAAAGATATAGGAGGTAACGTTTAGAGCCACTAAAGTTGCTGAGAATTAAACAGCAAAATCCCAGAGTATGGAGAAACTCTATGGTAGAGTCCAGTGTATTATTATCCTTGAAGCACCACAGGGGAGAAGAGACTCCTAAAGAATCTGTTTGCTTGAGAGTAAGAAAGCTGTGTGAAGAAAGGGGGCTAGCACCTGATAGATAATTCAGTAAGGTACTTTATGCATCTAGAGCTGTGTTGGAAAACGCTAGATATGGCATAGATCAGGAGCAGATCATCCTTATTACATCTGAGCACAAAAGTACTTCAATCTGGCATGCTAAGCACCTTTGGCATGAGTATTGGACTTCCAACAATGCACACCTTTTGCATGTCAGAGGTAAGCCTTCTTCAAGTAGCTTCAATGACAGGGGCCACTGCAACATGGAACTTGAGAAGGAGAGGAAGAGAGCAGGACAAGATTCACATGCTGATGGATCTCTAATCATATGCACACATGCTCCTGAAGATCCACAGGAATAAGTAGGGAACTGATGCGTGTTTATGTATGGGCGAATACCAACATCAAGGATGGAATTCATCCTAGTTTGTTTTTTATTATGGAAAAATTAATATGATCTCATCACATAACAAAAGAGGCATTCTGGCCAGATTTCAAACATGAAAACATAAAAACCTCAGATATCTTCAGAAATAAAATAAATAAATAATAAAAATAAAATAGTAAAAAAATGCAGGAAATATCTACTGATATCGTTCTCATATTGTTCTCCACTAATTTTAGACAAATTAACATGTAGTTAGCAAAGACAATAAAGGTCATCTATACAAGAACACTATAAACAATAAGAAAGAACTGGCTTGGTTTGATGCCTCATGGCAATTGCAACACATAATCAAAACAAAATAGCTCTAGAAAAACAGCAAAAAATTCACTTCACATCATAGCATTATAGAGAAAAGGAAATTCAGATGTTTAAAATTGTAGAAAACACTGGCCATGTGTACACTCCCGTTGAAAATGTACTTGGTTTCATCACCACATTCTTCCATTGATCAGTACCACCAAAAGACTAGGAATCATTGATGAAATTTTCAGATGGCAACAATGTAACTATCACTTCTCACTGGACTTCTGTTGACTAGATAGCTCCTCTCCATGGTAATTTCATTATGTCTTAAACCTGTGTTCCAACTCCCACTGCTGCAATTAACCCTGAAATGGGATTCAGAAAGCAAACATTCTGGTCAATTAACTTAACTGCGCTTTAGTTCTCAGATAAAGAATAAGGAAGTTGAACTAAATGGTCAGTCACTACGGAATTTTTCATCTTGGACAGTATAGGATTCTCTTTTTTTTTTTTAATTTATTTTTTAAAATTTTATTTTACTTTTTTTTTATTTCAGCATATTATGAGGGTACAAATGTTTAGGTTATGTATATTGCCTTTACCCCACCCAAGTCAGAGCTTCAAGTATGTCCATCCCCCAGAGTGTGCGTACTGCACCTATTAGGTGTGAATATACCCATTCCCTCCCTCCTCCTCCCATGTGTCTGATACCCGGTGAATGTTACTACCATATGTGCACATAAGTGCTGATAAGTTAATATCAATTTTATGGTGAGTATATGTGGTGCTTTTTTTTTTTTTTTTTGATTCTTGTGATGCTTTTCATTTAGTAGAATGGGTTCCACCTCTATCCAGGATAATACAAGAGGTGCTAGATCATCATTGTTTTTTGTGGCTGAGTAGTATTTCATGATATACATATGCCACATTTTATTAATCCACTCATGTATTGATGGGCACTTGGGTTGTTTCCACATCGTTGCAATCGGAAATTGTGCTGCTATAAACATTTG
>CAUYRT010006029.1:0-15602 GCA_963574885.1 Lepilemur ruficaudatus | reverse complement strand
AAAAAAAATACTATATACAATTGCTGAGACATTAGAGAAAAATAGTCACGGTACTAAAATTTGAAAGACTGACAAAAGCAAGTGCTGATGAGGATATGGAATAACTCATATTTTTCATACACTGCTGATTTAAATATAAACTACTGCAACCACTTTGAAATACATTTTGGAAGTTTGCTAAAAAATTAAACATATGTCTACCATGTATCCAGCCATTTGTGTGAGTATATGCCTTCATTTCTCTAGGCGTAAAAAAAAATCCAAAACCAACAGGTGCTGGCATGGATGCAGAGAAAAAGGAATGCTTATACATTGTTGGTTGGACTGCAAATTAGTACAACCTCTATGGAAAATAGTATACAGATTCCTCAAAGAACTAAAAGTACACCTACCTTTTGATCCAGCAATCCTACTACTGGGTATTTATCCAAAGGAAAAGAAGTCATTTTATCAAAAGGATACCTGTACTTGAAGGTGCAACACAATGCAACACAATGGCAAAGATGTGGAATCAACCCAAATGCCCATAAATTCATGAGTGGATTAACAAAATGTGGTATATGTACATCATGAAATACTATTCAGCCATACAGAAGAATGACTTTATGCCTTTTGAAACAATTTGGATGGAACTGGAGACCATTATCCTAAGTGAAGTGCCTAAAGAATGGAAAGACAAACACCACATGCACTTGCTGTTACACTGGAGCTAACTGATGAGTACACGAGTGTAGAAGGAAGTAAAATTGAATGGAAATCAAGCAGAGGGTGGGGGGAGGAGAGGATAGGCAAAAAAGTCTACCTAACGGGTATAATGAACACTATGTGGGTGATGGGCACACTTTTTACCCTAACTCAAGCTTTACAAAAGTGATCCATGTAACCAAAAACATTTGTATCCTGTAATACATTGAAGTAAAAAAAAAAAGAAAAAAGAAAGAAACTAGCAATGTAAAATTATGAAGTTTGATAGCTATTAATAGATAATTTTTAAAATTGATGTCACCTTAAAAAGCTTAAATATAGCCCTTTAGTCATAAAATCTACCATCTAGAGATCTTGAAATACCACTTTTCACTTCAAGATACAGAGCTCTTGGAGAAATAGCGAATTCCAGGTCTAGAGCCGGGAATGTAAAAGATAATCAAATAATACCTTGTCTTGCCAAAACATGAGGAAGCCAACAGCTGTCGACAATTGCTAGCCTAGTTTTAAATAGTCAGAAGCTAAATTAGAGAGGTTCCCACTGTTAAAAAATTGTATAATTTGAACTTCAACAATGATAACATTTGCAATGGATTGTTACTCATAAAATATGTTTAAATCTATGAACCTATAATATTTTTATGAAAAAACGAAAAGATTACTTTGAGAAGATAGTAAAAAATCTATCCCTCACCTTGAAAACTGAAACATAATGGGAAAGAATGGAGTCTTTAACTTCTCTTTCCTTTACGAATTGTATTAACTGGTAAACAAATAAAAATGCCTCTTTATAAAAATGTGTAATGATTAGAAAATAAATGGTAGAATTATATCAACATTTTATAACCTCTTCCAAAATTATTTCTCCTATACTCTTGCCCAATATACCATTTAGTTTTGAAAAAAGATAGAATCTGAGTTTAACCACAGCTCAGAATCTAGTTGCTTATTTTCAGAAAATACAAAGCACAGAAAATCACGTTGAAATGCACCTTGAGTGTACAGACAACAAAATCCAGCCTGTGGAAAACTCTCTAGGTCAAACGCCAGGGTCCTTCAAGAAATAAATTGTAAGATATAACAGTTTTTTTTAAATGGACATGATTAAGCTACATTGTCTAAGAATGCTTGCATTAAAATCTCTTGAAGTCTTTACAACATTACTTCCATGAGATTGGTTTCTCTACTCTTTCATTAAAATGAAATGAAAAACCTGTTTATTTGTGTACATTTGTGGGGTATATAGCACTGTTGTTAATCTAATTTAGATTAATAAATTAACAACAGCAACAAAAATTTCATCCAATACATGAAAAACTTTAAATATTGATATAAGCGGTATTTGTCAAATTGTCTTATATAAATATTAAATTTGAACAATTGCTATATAGCTCATATTTTATTTAGTTACATTTGTGTAACAACAAAAGTAACAGTGTAACATAAACTATTCTAATCACCTATGCAAAGGCTTTCAACACACAGTAGATACAATTTTATAAATCTCTTGTGTTTGCCTATGTAATCTGTTTTAATTATACTTACTGAAATGAAACTTTGCCTGTTGTATCTAATAAGAAAAGTTAGACTTGCATTTCATGTGATTTGGCTTTTTAATTTCATTTTTCTAGTAATCCATTTTTATTGCATTTTAAAAGAATATTGCTCTACAATAAATTGGAAATTAAAAAGCCTAGTCCTTCATTATAGATAATTTGAGAATACTGTCTTTGATTACTTAGCAGAACATCTTTCACTTATTTATTAATAAATATATATTAAGTTGAATTAATTGAACTCACTAGATTTTACTGCTAGGTATTGCTTCTAAAATTTTGAAGTCTTCTTATATCACATTTTTATTTTTATTATGCAGGTTTAGTACAGAGTATACCTAGCTAATTTAATTCAATGGAATTCAGTTCAATTCCACTAAATTCCTTTCATGAGAAACATACTGAGTTAGGCAATGAAGAGATAAAGGGATCATTATAAATTGTACCAGGCTTTAAGCATCTTACAATCCAATACCAAGAATAAGAAAAATATACAAATTAATATTATAAAAATGCAAATAAAATATGTGACAAGCATTTTACCAGATAAGGAGGACTCTTATTTTTAAAAATAAAATAAAATAAAAAAAAAGATCAGGGGAAAAAATTTAACTAGGATAATTTTTGAAAGGCATTAATAGGGAGAAAGATAAAGAGCATGAATAAAAAAATTATATGTTCTTTTGGGTAGATGCCCAATAATGGGATTGCTGGATCAAATGATTGTTCTACTTGTAGCTCTTTGAGGTATCTCCATATATTTTCCACAAAGGTTGTACTAATTTGCAGTCCCACCAGCAGTGTATGGGTGTTCCTATCTCTCTACATCCTCACCAACGTTTACTATTTTGGGACTTTTTGATAAAGGGCATTCTCACTGGAGATAAGTTATATCTCATTGTGGTTTTGATTTGCATTTCCCTGATGATTAGAGACATTGAGCATTTTTTTTGTATGTTTCTTAGCCATTAATCTACCTTCTTTTGAAAAGTTCCTGTTCATGTCCTTTGCCCACATTTTGATAGGGTAGTTTGATTTTTTTCTTCTGATTTTCCTGAGTTCTGTATAGATTCTAAGTATCAGACCTTTATCAGATGTGTAATATGCAAATATTTTCTCCCATTCTGTAGGTTGTCTGTTTGCTCTCCTGATAGTTTCCTGGGCTGTGCAGAAGCTTTGTGGAAACAACCCAAGTAACCATCAATACAGGAGTGGATTAATAAAATGTGGTATATGTACACCATGGAGTTCTACTCAGCCACAAAAAACAATGGAGCTCTAGTACCTCTTGTATTATGGGTAGAGCTGGAGCCCATTCTACTAAGTGAAATATCACAAGAATGGAAAAACAAGCACCATATGTACTCACCATCAAATTGGTATTAACTGATCAACACTTAAGTGTACATATAGTAACAACATTCATCGGGTGTTGGGCAGATGGGAAGGGAGAAGAGGGGATGGGTGAATACACACACAAGGGTGTGGTGTGCACCGTCTGGGAGATGGACACGCTTGAAGCTGTCTGACTCAGGTGGGGCAAAGGCAATATACATAACCTAAACATTTGTACCCCTGTAATATGCTGAAATAAAAAAATAAAAAAAGAATTAAATGGAAATAAATTGTTCTGTATTTTCTTATGTAATGGAATACTTTAAATAATGAAAATATAAACTTAATAGAAACTAACATTTGGATGATACATTATGGAGGACTTTAACTCTTCAGGCTAAATAACATTCTTCCAAAAACCAATTGTGTTGGTACACAGGTCCATGACATGGGCTCCATGCTAGAAAGTGGTGGGTGGAGATAACGAGATGAAAAATTCAAAGATAATTTAGCAAAAAGACCTTATCAAAAGATAATTATAGCATGGTGATAAATTCTATGATATAAGGAGTTATAAAGTATATGAAAGTAAAGATGAAAAAAAATCCTGTCTTTAAGCTATGATTTGAGCTTGAAGTATGAGTAAAAGAAAACTAAACAAAGCAAAACAAAAAGAATATTATATACAAGCTGAGGAGAGAGCATTCATTTATTCAACCACATATTTAGTATTCATTGAATTTCTACTAGCATTTAAATTTCCAATACTTATGACTTTACATATAAGTGGAAACATATGGTACATAATTTTTTGTGCTTGACTTCATTTACTTAATATTATGTATTTGAGACTCATCTATGTAATGGCATATAGTTGCAGTTTATTCATTTCTACTGATGGATGATATTCTTTTGTATGAATACGCCAGAATGTATTTATCCATTCTCCTTTGGAGCTATGACTGATGCTGCAATAAACATTCTTGTAATGTCTTTTGTCACATATTTTCATTAGTTCCTGTTGGGTATAAATATGGGAGTGTAATTCCTGGATCCAAAGTTGTACATGGTGTAAAGTGTAATTTTACCAGATAATATCAATCTCTTTTTCAAACGCATATCATTTTATACTCCCACCAGCTCATATGAGAGTTTTCATTACTCCTTGCTCAATGTCACCTTGTTGATACTTAGTTTTGTCATTCTGCTTAATTTAAGCCATTTTGACCTGCAAATACTAGAATGTCATTGTGGTTTTATTTACATTTCACTGATTATTAATAACATGGCTGGATATCATTTATAAGATTATGAGCTATTTAGATTCCTTTTTTGGGAAAGTGGCTGTTCAAGTAATGCCATTCTCAGAAAGAGAAAAGTCTACTGAAAATTTGGTTTGAGGATGTGATAAAGAAAATGAGCTTTATTTGAAAGATCCCAATTTGAATTAGTAGTGGAACATACAGGTGAGGATGTCCAGCAGTGTTGGAAAGTGAATCAGAGCTTGGAAGAAAAGGCAAAAATGAATCTTCAATCTCCACCTTGACAAAGATTGAGAAGAAAAAGACAACAGCACAAGTGAAGAGAAGTTAGAATAGAAATATTATTTTTCATAAAGCTAAGAACAAAGGAAGATACCATGGACAGTTTTGTGGCAGAAAACTTACTGATGGAATTAATGTTAAATGACCTCTGTCTTATCAGAGAGGAAATTGGTGTGGACTCAGCTAGTGCTGAACTATTTCCAGTGTTCTAAAAACCTGTGTAAGCAAAACCCTTTCTTTCTCTGTTGCTATTATCTGTCAGAGGAAACTTAATTTCTTCCAGATTTCGTTTTCTGAAATCTTGTGGCTCTGAGTCTCTTTCTGTTGCTATAACTCTAATCCCTCCTGAATCAGTCAGTCTCTATACTTAGCTGCTTGTATTTTCCACTTCCTAGATCTCTGTCAAGGACTACATGACCTCCAAGGTCCCTGGAGTGCCAAACTTCTATGAAATATTAAATAATTTCCTCCAGTGAAATAATCCTTTCCAACATGGATTTAGTGGACTCATGCTATCTTCCAATCATTTTCTTCATAGATTCTATGCAGCAAAATTCTTACAAAGTCTCACATGTTTTAACAAATGTATCTTGCAAAAGACTTCTGTAAAATTGAAGAGTCTTCAACTCAAATTTATAAATATCTGTCTTTTAGTGATATAACCTTAGTCTGTTCCCCAATTATAGTAGGACAGAATATTATGGAACAAACTCTTAATGAAAAATATATGACACGGAATATAGTTTTCTCTAAATTTTGAGTGACTCCCCAAATTTAGACTATAGCCCAAAATTTTTTATATCTCTGAAATAGCTGGAGGAATTTCTCTTCCCTTTTCTTTTTTTTCCTTCTAAACAATGTTATGATGTAAAATTGAGTTTAAATATGAGTAAGATAAAAAAGTATATAAAATATAGAAAAGTACATAGACATAGAATAAGACAAAAGGAGCACATAAAACAAGTTTGATTTGTTGTATGTGTAAAGTTATCATTGAAGGTTTTCTTTTGTGTGTTAGATGCCATGTTAATATACCAGAAATGTTGGTTATATAATAAAAAATGTATTACCTGACTTTAAATCTGAGTAAGGATTTAGCTTCATTTTAGGATTAGAAATAGAAGATCAGAGTGATTTTTTAAAGTGGGGGACATCAGTATAAAAACAATTTATTCATGGAGCCATGTACAATCATCGTCATCATCATCCTATAAATTCATATAATAGTCTGGTTAAAAATATCTAACATTATTATCTTACTTAAGGGCATTATGTTTAATTCTGCCACCTAATTCTTCCTGCTCTAATAGTTCTACCATGCTGGATTTAATTTGGCAATACAAGAAAAACTAAAAAGCACATGTTAATCCTAAATGATCCATTTGTGTAACAAAACTATAACATATTACTCTAGTAAGGATTCCAGTGTCAACATAGACACTGACTGTTAGTACTGCTTAACTCTTTCTTATTTTCATACTACAAAATTAATACAAATTAGAGGACATAATTTTTTAATAAAACAATCTTCACAGGCTTCATGTTATCCCTAGAATAAAACACAAACATACAAAAAGTCCTTGGTATAATCCTCAAGGTCTTATATTGTATCCCTTGCTGACATTCACCAGTTTTATTAGGTAGCCTTTGTTCCTCACTCACTATATTCCAGCCATTCTGATTTCTTTATATCACTTATAAACACCAAGATTGTTTCCTTCTCAAGACCTTTTCTTTTATTTTTCCTGAAACACTTTTCCCCATTATTATCACATAATTGATTCCTTGTCCTCTAATTCTCAGATAAGTATCATCTCCTTAAAAAAAAAAAAAGGAAATATCACTTTACTAGTTAATGATGTTGCCTGCAAATCAGTCTTCATCACATTACCTTCTATTATTTTTTAATGCCACTCACCATTAATTTAAGCTATGTTTCATTTTAATTCATTATTGATATCTTCCCTACTGGCTTATAAACTCTTTGAGAACATGAATCATATCTGATTTTTTTTCATTAGTACAAAGAATAGAAGCTGGAATACATGTATAGTAAATATATATTGAATAAAGTAGTGAGCGAATGAATAATGTTCAAATAACTTGGTGAATGAATGTACAGTAATATGGATAAGTCTTTTTATGTTTTTATTGTTTCATCTTGTTACATGATTTCTCTTCTGTCATATCGGGTTTCCTAGAAGCAGACCATAAAACTGGGATTTATATGCAAATAATTTATTGGGAAGTGTTCTCAGGAAAAAACACCAGAGGATTAGGTAAATGAGGCCAAGAAGAGGAGACCAAGCTATGACATAAAATCATGCAAAATTCCACAAAATATAATTTTGATTCAAACTTTAGGGATTTGCTGGAGACTACAATTCACATGTCAGCATTTTACCCATCAATGGAGTAAAGGAGATAAAGACTTTACTTTCACGTACATTTTAGTTATTAGAAAATGGCTGCCCCCATAGAGATATGAATTCCTGAGGACTTCTGACACTCCTAGTGTGTAGAGAAAGTGGATTTCAGGAGCCCAAGAGCATTCCTCCAAATAGAGGTGCAGGTGCTAGCAGGAGGGAGAGAAGACACAGTGGGTATCAGAGTGTAAGAAAATGGTAAAGGAATTAAGAGTAGATGTGGGTGGAACACTAATATCATCTGCTAAACTCCCCTAGCTTTCTTTATCTGTTGGGCCTGAACTACTTTGGTTTAATCATCTTCATAAATGAACAAGAAGCATTACTCTTATCCAGAGAATTCAATTGTATCAGACATCAAGAAAGTTTCCCCCTTGTTATAGGAATCAGAGCCATGATTTGTTAATCACCTTGATGACAGGAAAATTTGTGGATTTTAACTGCATATATACACATTATTGAAAAATTGACAAACATATAAACATATCTGAGCTGGAGTGACCACACTGGAAAAAGAAATGTAATTTACCAATCCAGGTATGAGCTAGGACAACTGTAACAGATTCAAAATCTTTAATAAGTTGATAGAAGGCAGAAAAAAAATAGCAAATCACTTTGCAATCAATATTTTATCTGTTTGTCTTCCTACGTGCTAATGAGGAATGGTTAAAAAGTGCTTCACGTGTAATTATGAACAAAGTGTCACTGGCGATACATGATGTTTATAGTGTCATGTCACTTATTTTATTTTATGCTGCAGCTTCTTCCAAGATTGTTATATCAACCCTGCCATTTCTACTGGCGAGTGCAGCTGCTTCTGCTCACAACATCAATTGCTAAGCACCATTACCTTGCAGCATCCTCATGCTTGCTCTGATGTGGTCACCGAACACCACTTCTAATTTTGCTGTCACCTCTACTGGCTCTGCTGTTCCTTACAGTGGGATTCATCACCGTGTTCTAGGGGCACTACTGCTATTTCTTCCTATTGCACCAGGTCCATGGGTGCAATTCTTCTCTTTTAGGCCTATTTTCAGTCTCCCCGATCAACACTACCAATCTTGGACATCTCTAACTTAAATGTACAACATTCATTGCACAAGCTTCCCAAAGTGCCAAACCTGCACAATGTTCTGTGGCCAAATGAGGAACAATTGTCTCTCTCTCTCTGTTACTTTCTATTAGGAACTAGTTTTAGTTCCTCTTTTATTCTTATATCTATTTTGTATTTTTACTATTTAATCACTGTTATGATAAGTACTGTTATCTTAAAAAACATATAAAACATGTTTAAAAGATTTTTAAAAAGGTGTTTTTAGTTGGAGCCCTTGAAGAAGTGCTGGGCAATAGAAATAAAAAGGATTAAGAAAAAAAGCAAGAATAGTGAGACCATAGGCCACAGCTTAGGCTGGAGAAAACAAATGCATTTATACTAATTCCAGATATACTCAAAGTTCAGAACAAAAGATAGAAAAGAATCAATTAAGACAATCATGGGCATCAAAAAACAGCTTTTATTATAACTTAACTAGCCTCTCTGACCTCCCCCTCTGACTTATATTGAGCAGTCAGCAGCTGTATTGTTTTGTTCCGGATTAAACCAGTGCTGATACATCATCTAAATAAAGTGATGTCTCTCTGATGAAGATGGTGCCCAACATAAACAAATGGACAAAAAAGAGGTGAAGAGAAGAGTCAAAAGTAACTTTAGATCTTCCAGGGCTGTAGAAGATGAAAAAAGGAAAGGGAGCCACTCAATATGACTTTTGGCCTCAGGATATGACATGTTGCTGTAGTTAATAGAATAGACAACTAGGCTCAAAAGTAAGGCAGCAGACTAACTAATGTAAGAACTAAGAAGAACAAAAAAAACCTTAGAGTGCAAAATGGAAGCCACACCACTGTTTTGATACCTGTCATGCTCCTCTGATTACACCAAGAGGATAGCATCTTGAAAGTTTTGAAGGAAAAAGCAATCTGTCAATCTAAATTTCTGTAACCACTGAAAATATGCCTCAAAATTGAAGGCAAACTGTAGACATTTTCAAATATATCAAATCTGAAATAACGCTTCACCAGTAGCAAGAAATGTTAAAAGATATCTTTCAGACAGAAGGAAAATACCACTATATTAACTCAATATATGAGCTAAGTTAAAATTCAGTTGCAAACATACCTGCAAGTTATTAAAGTATTTGGAAATTAACCTGTATAATTCTAAAGAATCCTTCATTCAATGAAGATATTAAAATCTTAAATAAAAATTATTTAGACCTTAATAAAAAAAAGTGCTATATATCAACATTTATATGGTATAGCCAAAGCAGTACTTAAAGAAAATTTAATAACTCTTAACACCAGTATTCAACACCATAAATGATCTCAAATCAGTGACTTCAGATTACTTATTAAAAATAGAGAAAGAAGAGTATATCAAACCCAAAGTTAAGAAAAGAAAGACAATAATAATATAATATCAGAAATAAAATAGAAGACAAAAATGATAGAAAACATAAATGAAAGGAAAAATTGATTGTTTAAAAACATTAAAAAGTAAAATTGATAAACCTCTTGCCACAACAAAAAAATCAATTATCAAGAATATAAAAGGGTACATCACTACAGAGTCTACCAATATTAACAGTATAATTAGGTTATATTGTGAACATCTTTACATTAATACATTTAATAATTTAAATGAAATATTTAAATATTTAGAAACATACAAACTAACAAAGTTTATACAAGAATAAATAGATAACCTAAATAGCCCTATGCCTACTAAATATATTAAAATTATAATATTTCTCACAAAAATTCAAGGCCTACATAGCTTCACTGTTGAATTATATTAATACAAAATATTTAAAAATAAATAATAAATAAATAAATAAATAATTTTCATAAATTAAAGAAAATAGAATACTCCTCAACTTATTCTTTTTTTTTAAGTCACCGGGTCTTGTTCTGTCACCCAGATTGAAGTGGAGGGTTGCAATCATAGCTCACTGCAGCCTCAAATTCCTGGGCTCAAGTGATCCTCCTGCCTCAGCCTCCCAAAGTGCTGGGACTACAGGCATGAAGCACTGCACCCATCCCCAAATAATTCTATTCAATCATTACCTCAGTCTCAAAACTACATAAAGGTATTATAGGCAAAGAAAACTATAGAACAATATCCCTTACAAACATAGATGCAAAAGACTTCTTAAGAAAATTATAGCAAATCTAATCATATATGAATAGGATGACCAACTGGACTTTATGCTGAGAATGCAAAGCTGGCTCAATATACAATAATCAATAAATGCAATTCAACACATAAACAGAGTAAAGAAGAAAGAACACATAATCTGCTTAGATTTAAGCAAGCATTTGACAAAATTAAAGTCGCTTGTGATAAACATTCCCATCAAACCAGGTATAGAAGGACTTTTTTCAACCCATAATTGGGATCTAGGAAAAACAAATAGCTAACCTCAAACTTAAATGGAAAAGACTGACTGCTTTCCTTCTAAAATTAGTAACAATGCAAGGATATACCCTCTCACTTCTATTTTATATTGTAGAAGCAGCTCTAGCCAATGCAATGCAATAAGGCAAGTAAAAGAAATAAAAGGCAACCATATTGTAATGGAAGAAGTAAAACTGTTGTTATTTACAGAAAAAATGATTGTCTTACAAGGAAAATTATATAGACTCTAGAACAAAAGC
This sequence comes from Lepilemur ruficaudatus, assembly GCA_963574885.1. Lineage (NCBI taxonomy): Eukaryota > Metazoa > Chordata > Mammalia > Primates > Lepilemuridae > Lepilemur > Lepilemur ruficaudatus. The sequence continues at coordinate 4,322 of CAUYRT010006029.1, read as the reverse complement.
TCCTAGAAAAAATAAGACAGCTTGAAAATTTGTAGATTATAAATCAATATACAAAACACGAGTTGTATATGTAAATATTAACAATAAACAAATGAAAGTTGAAATTTATAAACTATTTAAAATAGCATCAAAATATTTAGAAATAAATTTGGCAAAAGATGTGACTGATATATACACTTAAACTTCAAAACACTGCTGATTTAGAATTACAAAAGATTGAATAAATGGAGAGATATATTTTTTCATGAGTCAGAAGCCTTAATATTATTAAAATTCTGATTTTTCCCAAATTATGTTGTAGATTCAAGAAAATGCAAATACAAATCTCAGGATCTTTTTTTTTGTGGTGATTTATAAACTGATTCTAAAATTAATATGAACCTAGAATAGTCAAAAAAGCTTAAAAATAAGATGAAAAATGTTAGAGGACTGACACTAACAGGTTTCAAAACTTATTAAAATCTACTATAATTAGTACAGTGAGGTGCTGGTGTAAAGATTGATAAATATATAAGTTAAAAAAATAGAGAATCGAGAATTAGATACTTAACATATTTGTCCTATTGCTTTGTTAAAAAAAAAAACAAGATAAAAGACTTAACAACAAAAGAATTTTTTTCATAGATAATGCTGAAAACTTGGGTATCCATATGCCAAAATAACCTGTGATTCATATATCACACTATACACAAAAATATACTCAAAATGGATCATTAACCTCAATATAATATGTAAAATTATAAAAAGTGTAGAAGAAAAGAGTGATGAGTGAATGCAAAGTCCTAGGACATTACTATATACGAAGGTAGACTTTATAAACAGAGTATACTTAGGCTATACTAAATTTATAAAAAATATTTTTCTTTCTTCATTATTTAATTAACTTTAACTTACTATTACTTTATAAACTTTTTAATTTTTTAACTTTTTGACTTTTGTAATAACATGTAGCTTAAAACACAAACATGAACAGTTGTAGAAAAAAATTCCTTTCTTTATATCCTTACTCTATAAGCTATTATCTGTTTTTAGAGTTTTTTTATTTAAAGTTTACCTTTTATACTTTTTTGTTAAAAATTAAGACACAAGCACACATGTTATCATAGGTTTACACAGGGTTAAGATCATCAATATCACTGTCTTCCACCTCCACATTTTGTCCCACTGGAAGGTCTTCAGGGGCAATAACATGCATGGAGTTGTCATCTGTTATGAATTCAATGCCTTCTCCTGAAATACCTCCTGACATTCTCCTGAGGCTGTTTTATAGTTATCTTTTTTTTTTTTTTTAAGTAAAAGGAGTATACTCTAAAATAACGGTAAAAAGCATAGTATGGTAAATACACAAACCCTTAACATAGTCATTTATTGTCTTTATCAAGTATTATGCACTGCATATAATTGTGTGTGTTATACTTTTATATGACTGGCAGTGCAGTAGGTTTGTTTACAACAGCATTGCCACAAACACATGGGTAATGCATTACTTTAACGTGTTATGACAGCTGTGCCATGGGCAATAGGAATTTATCAACTTCATTATAATGCTATGGGACCCCTATCATATATGTGTCCTGTTGTTGACTGAAATGATATATATGTAAAGACACTTGTGTTCCATTTCTTGCCACTGCAAAATTCTTTTTTCTTATTTCAAAATATTGAGGAGGTACACATGTTTTTGTTACTTGAGTACCTTTTATCACGCTTAAGTCAGGGTTTTAGTGTGCCCATCACCAGAATAGTGTTCATTGTACCTGATAGGTTGGTTTTCACTCCTCCTCTACTTCCTCTCCCGTTTCTTGATTTCTAATGACACTTACATCCCTTCATGTCCATGTGCGTCCATCAATTAGCTATGTTATTGTCTGCTGTGTCAAAGATCAGTTGGTCATACTTAGATAGTTTTATATCTGGGTTCTCTATTCAGTTTCATCAGTTTATGTCTGTACTTTTATAGCAGCACCATGCTCTTTGGGTGACTGTAGCCTTGTAGTATAATTTAAAGTCTGTTAATGTGATGCCTCCTGATTTGTTCTTTTTACTTAAGATTGCTTTGGCTGTTTGGGCTCTTTTTTGTTCCAAATGAAGCATAGAATTGTTTTATCTAGATCTGTGAAATATGAAATTGGTATTTTTATGGAGTTTGCATTAAATGTATAAAATCACTTTGGGCAGTATGGACATTTTAACAATGCTGATTATAACAATCCATCAACCTGAGATGTTTTTCATTTGTTTGTGTCATCTATGATTTCTTTCAGCAGTGTTTTGTAGTTGTACTTGTAGAGACCTTTCACCTCCTTGGTTAAGTATATTCCTAAGAATTTTGTTTTATCTGTAGCTATTGTGAATGGTATTAGGACTTTGATTTGACTCTCAGTTTGATTGTTGTTAGTATATAAAAATACTATTGATTTGTGTACATTGATTTTGTAACCTGAGATATTGATGAATTTATTCATCAAATCTAGGAATCCTTCAGTGGAGCCTTTGGGATTTTCTATATACAAGATCACGTTGTCAGCAAAAAATGATAGGTTGACCTCCTCTTTCCCAATTTGCATATCATTTATTTCTTTCTCTTGCATGATTTCTCTGGCTAGGACTTCCAGTAACATGTTGAATAGAAGTGGTGACAGTGGGCACCTTTATCTTCTTCCAGTTCTTAGAGAGAATGCTTTCCACTTTTCCCCATTTAGTATGATATAGGCTGTGAGTTTCTCATCTATGACTTTTATAATTTTAAGATGTGTTCCTTCTATGCCTAGTTTGTTGAAGCATTTGTCATAAAAGGGTGTTGGATTTTGTCACATGCTTTTCTGTATCTATTGAGATGATCATATGGTCTTTGTATTAATATTTGCTTCTGTTTAAATGACAAACCACATTTATTGATTTGCATATGTTGAAGCATCCTTGGATCCCTGGGATAAAGCCATTTGATCATGGTGTATTATTTTTCTGATGTGCTGTTGAATTTGGTTTACTAGTATTTTGTTGATTTTTTGCATCTATATTTATAAGGGATATTGGTTTGTAGTTTTCTTTTTTGTTGTTGTTGTGTCCTTTCCTGGTTTTGGTAGCAATGTGATCCTGGCTTCACAGAATGAGTTAGGGAGGATTCCCTTCTTCTTAATGTTATGAAAAATTTCTGTAGGATAGAAACCTGTTCTTCTTTGTAGATCTGGTATTAATAGAATTCTGCTGTGACTCCATCTGGTCCTGGGCCTTTTTGTTGTTGTTGTTAGGAGATTTCTTATTACTGCTTCAATCTTGCTGCTCATTACTGGTCTGTTCAGGATTTCTACCTCATCCTCACTGAATCTTGGGAGGCTGTGTGTGTCCCCAAATTTATAAATTTCCTCTGTGTTATATAGTTTATGTGCTTAGAGATTTTTGTAGTATTCATTCATGATATTTAGTATTTCTGTAGTATCAGTTGTAATATCTTCTTTTTTATTTCTGATTGAAAATATTTGGGTCCTTTATCCTCTATTTCTGATTAATCTAACTAGAGGTCTACCAATTCTGTTTATCTTTTCAATGAACTATCTTTTTGTGTCATTGATCCTTTGTATTTTGTTGTTGTTGTTGTTGTTTCCATTACGGTCACTTCTGTTCTGAGCTTTGTTATTTCTTTTCTTCTGCTGGTGTTGGGTTTGGTTTGCTCTTCCTTTTTCTAATTCCTTGAAATGTGACATTAGGTTGTTAATTTGTGATGGTTCCATCTGTTTTATGTAGACATTTAATGCTATGATTTTTCCCCTTAGAAATGCTTTTATTGTATTCCACGTATTTTGATAGCTTATGTCCTTTTTATCATTCAGTTCCATTCTTTCACATTGAGTGTGTGTGTTCTTGTGGTTTAGATTTGTTTCCTGGAGACAGCAGATACTTGAGTTGTGCTTTGTCTTCCACTCAGCTAGCCTATGTCTTTTCAATCCATTAAGTGATAGAATTGATATGTAGGATGTTGATCTGTTCATTCTGTTGGTTAGTACTGTATTGCTTTGTTTTCCCTCTTGTGCTTGTTTTATAAGAGTTGTAGATTTTGGGGGTTTGGGGGTGATTTTGCACCAGGAGGTATCTGTTGTGCTGTGTTGTGTATAATGCTGTTCTAAGTATTCCTTGCAGGGCAAGTCTGGTCACGGCTAATTCCCTCAATGGTTGCTTGTCTGTAAAAGACTTAATATCTCCATCAAGTGTGAAACTTACTTTGCAGGAGACAAAATTCTAGCTGGCAGTTGTTTTGTTTAAGAAGATTGAAGATGGGGCCTCATTCCCTTCTTGTTTATAAGGTTTTCACTGAGAAGTCTGCA
>CAUYRT010006028.1:0-42208 GCA_963574885.1 Lepilemur ruficaudatus | reverse complement strand
CCTAGCACTCTGGGAGGCCGAGGCGGGCAGATTGCTCATGGTCAGGAGTTCGAAACCAGCCTGAGCAAGAGTGAGACCCCGTCTCTACTAATAATAGAAAGAAATTAATTGGCCAACCAAATGTATATAGAAAAAATTAGCCGGGCATGGTGGCGCATGTTTGTAGTCCCAGCTACTTGGGAGGCTGAGGCAGAAGGATCACTTGAGCCTAGGAGTTTGAGGTTGCTGTGAGCTAGGCTAACGCCACGGCACTCTAGCCTGGGCAACAAAGTGAGACTCTGTCTCAAAAAAAAAAAAAAAAAAAAAGACATCTGACTAATCCAGACTTGATGCTGCATGAGTCTCAATCAAAGTTTCAAATTTCAATACGGCTTTCCACTGCTTCTGCTGACTGCAGATTAATTGGATGAATAAATGAGTTTTCAGGGCGGCACAAATGTTCTTATTGATTTATTAGGCATGCCTCTGGTCACTTTTTATAGTAGTGGTACCCAAAATTTTAAAATAAAGTCCATTAATAATATTTTGCCAATGATAACTTTGAATAAAGATATGATAACACCTATCTTAAAAATGTTTCCCTATTTTACCAAGGAGGAGGAGACAATATCTTTTTCCTCTTAATTTTGTCCACTGTGTGAGAAAAATTGAGTCACATTGTAAACTTTTGAGTTAACATCTTGCTTCAGTCTACCTAAAACTCCCTCCTTTCCACCTACTTGGTAGGATTGAAACTTCTGACCCTGTTGTGGTTGAGTGGGTACAATTCCTGGCCAATATGTTGCATGGTCTGGACATTGAGATTATTAAGGAATTGTGCTCCCTTTGGAAGGACATATACTAAAAAAAATTGGAGATTATTAAGGAATAAAAAAATATTTAGTCCCTTGTGCCCAATTTTCCTCTCATTAGAATGAAAAGATTCAAAATACACTATGATTTGGCATGAAAAATAAAAGCTCTTTGAATTTAGGGCACATCCCTTAACACATGAACTGTAATAAGCTTTATATTATTCATATTCTATGTATGAATTATCATAAATTGTATAGTTAGAGCAGGCCTTTGCTATGTGTATGTGTAATTCTCTTTACCTTCAGATGGTGCTTCACTCCACCACCTAATCTGTGTTAGATGCCATGTAGTTTACCATGTCACCTCACAGAAACTTCATGACACTCTATAATCCATGTGTTGTTCACTTATCTGTTTCCCATTGAACTCTAATGTTCTGGAACATAATGTCTTGAATCTCTGTATATTCTGTGTCTTAAATATAGTAGTTATTTAATTAAATTGTTTGGAGGCATGATTGCACTGATTAATTAATTGAGAAAGAAGGACTGAACTGCTAAACAAATATCAGCACTGGGGGATCATTATAAAAGTGACCCTATTCATCCAGAATTTGAATGAGATTCTTAATATATAGGGTGTCCCAAAAGTCACCAAACATACGGAAAATGGAAAACTGTAGCTAAATGTATCTTTATTTACAAAATATTTGTTACAAAATTTTTCCTTTGTATGGAGACTTTTGGGACACTCCATATTTTAACTATTTACTTCTTATAATTTAAAACCCTTTTCAACTACCAATTAACTCAGAAAATGTAGCTCCAGGGAATCAACCAGATACATCATTACCACACCTATACAATATTTTAGAAATACAGGTTAACAGGGAAATGACACAGCTAATAATGAATCTCTGTGGACAATCTTTCAGTGCAGTACTTCAGAGCTGGTGTTTCAAGGAGAAACCCAAGAGAGTCCATCAAAATATGGTATAATATGATGACAAATTTGCTGAGTTTTCATCATCCCCTCTCTGAAATGCAAACATCAATTCTGATTTTTTTTATTGTTTTTTTACCCTTTTAAAAACAGTACTTAGAGCATAATAATAATACTATGAAGTATTTACAAAATGAAGTTGTCCTAATTATTTGATAATGTAAAGGATTCATTATTGAAATATTAAAATTAGCACTTATTTTCTTTATTTTCTAGGGCTTTTACAAATGTTTCATGTCATCCTACCTCTCTCATCCTTTTCTTTATCTCTTCTTTTATCCCTTTTTCAACTGCCTAAAAGAAGAACTGTCTGAGGAAGGATTATAGGGAGACCTTCGGATTCCAGGGTATCTTTTACTGGGCCTGTCATGGTACATAAGAGACAAATAACGGGGCTGGTGAGGAAGAAAACAAAGTTTTTTTGGGGACGTACAGAGTTTGATGCAATAGCTTTATGTCCAAATGGAAATATCTAGCAAACTAAAATTATTGTGGACTCAAACCAAGAAAGTGGGAACTTGATGGACACAAAGGGAAGTCATCTGTTGTAGGGTGCTATCTAATGCTATGAGTGTGGGTCAGAAGTCAGGTCCCTAAAAACCAAAGTAAGCGTGTGTGGAGGTGAAAGAGCTTAGTAGTCAGATGAACGTTCTAAAGGAAACAGAGCATGATTCATATAAACAGGTTACTATAGTTCCAAGACAATATTTTTCCTTGAGGAGTGCATAGCTTAATGTGGAGCGCATAAGGAAACAGATGGGATGATACAGTCTGATGAAGTATTTAGAATCTAAATCAGGTGGATATAGAAGAGTGGGTAAGGCACCTTTCATATTCTATAAAAGAATGTAGTTTTAAAAAAAATCTTACATTGCTATATGAAGTGTGTATATATATATATACACACACACACACACATGCCTATAGAAAAATAGGTGCTTTGTTGTTACAATGATTATTGATATTCATTGTATTGCCCTGACCACCCAAAGACATGAAAGTTTCCTGAAATTTGTGATACCAATGTAGCCTAGAGGTTAACAACATGGGCTTTGGTGCCAGATAGTCTGAGATTAAACCTTGACCATATTCCTTACTAATTATGTTAATTAAGTAACAGTATCTATCTCATAGTGTTCTTATAATGATTAAACTGAGCTAATCCTTAAAAAATGTCTACCATCAAGTCCTTATCTGTCGCAAAAAAAAAAAAGTCTACCATATCACAAGCTCAAGAATGTTTACCGTTCTGCCTTTTCAATTATTCTACAATAATTAAATTTAGCATGATTTTAATGTTTTATGTACTTTATTAAGGTTGAATTCCTTGAAAATTAATAAATATAGGAATACCAAATTTACCAACATAGTCAATTGATTAGAAGAATGATTACATTGTCAGTAATGATGTTAATTACTAAAGTAATTTATTATCAATGATTTAAAGAAAACTACTTTCTGTATCTTCAAAAATACTGTGTAACACAGGCAACAAAAGCAAAACTAAACAAGTGGGACTAAATCAAACTAAAACGTTTCTGCACAGCAAAGGAAACAATCAACAAAATGAAAAGGCAGCCACTAAAAGAGAGAAAATATTTCCAAACCATAAGCTGTTAAGGGGTTAATATCTGAAATATATGAGGAGCTCAACACAACTCAATAGCAAAAAGAAAACTGACCAAAAGAAAACCCAAATAACCTGAATAAAAATGGGCAAAGGACCTGGATAGACATTTTTTCAAAGAAAACATACAAATGGCCAACAGATATCTGAAAAGATGCTCAACATCATTAATCATCATGGAAAAGCAAAATCAAACTTATAGTGAAATATCACCTCATACCCACCAGGAAAAGAAGTCAAAAGATAGCAAGTGTTGGCAAAGATGTGGGAAAAGAGGGAATCCTTGTATGTTGTTGGTGAAAATAAAAATAGGCACATCTACTATAGAAAACAGTTTGAAAGTGTTTCAAAACATTAAAAATAGAATTACCATATGATATAATTCCACTTCTGGGCATATATCTAAAGGAAACCACATTGTTATATCAAAGAGATATCTGCACTCATATTCATTTAGGTATTATTAGCAATAGCCTATATATGAAAGTAACCTAAGTATCCCCTGAAAGGTGAATGGATTAAAAATTGTGGTACACATATACAGTGGAATATTATTAAGCCTTAAAAAAGAAGAGAAATCTGTTATTCGTGACAATGTTGATGAACCTGGAAAACATTATGCTTAGAGAAATAAGCCAGACACAGAAAAACAAATACTGCATGATTTCATTTATATGTGGTATCTCAAAAAAAGTTAAATTCAGAGTAAGAGAATAGAATAGTGGTTACCAGGGTCTGGGAGCTGGGGGAAAAGAGGAGAAATTGGTCAGCAAATGCAAAGTTGCAGTTATAAGATGAGTAAGTTCTGAAGGCCTAATATATAGCATGTTGATTATGTGTAATAATAATCTATTTTACACTTGATTTTGCTGAAAGTGCAGATTCAGGTGTTCTCAATACTCACACATATGAAGGTAACTATACGAAATGATGAATATGTTAATAGCTAATTATGGTAATCATTTCAATATATATCAAAACGATACATTGTAAATCATAAATATATACAATTTTTATTTATCAAGTATATGTTGAGAAAATGGGAAAAATAAATAAAATTACTATGTAATTTGTTCCGGAGTTATTGAAATGATTTGTAAAGAGAATGATTCTTAGAAATCATTATCGTGATCCCAGGGGTTTTTTTGTTCTTTTTTTTTTCAGAAAAATACCATAACATTTTTATTAATTAATGGCGCTTGACATACCTCCATGCTATTTGCTTACTTCTTTTTTGTCTGCATACGGTATCAGTTATCTATTACTGGAAAATAACTCTAAAACATTGTGACTTAAAGCAACAATGATTTAGTATTTCTCAGGATTCTGCAACTTGTGTGGTTCTACTGTGGGTCTCATCTGTGCTGACTCATGCAGTTGGAATCAGATGGCAGCTAGAAAGGCTGAATGGTCTGTCCAAGATGGCCTCATCCATATGACTGGGGCCTTGGTGCTGGCTACCAGCTGAGTGTCTTTCTCCACATGGGTTCTTTTTTTTTTTTTCTTTATTGAAGTATACTTTACATATCATGCCTTTACTCCATTTTAAGTGTACAATTAAATGATTTTCAGTGGATTTACCGAGGTGTACAGTTAATCACATAAATCAGTTTTTGAGGAATTCCTTTCCCCTATTGAGACCCCTAATTCCGCTCCCCCACTACTTTTCAAGCATGCCCCACCCCTCCACAGTGCCCACCACATCGCTCAGACGTGGGCTTACCCCCCACTCCCCAAATCCCTAGTGAACACTCCCACCATTTGAGCATCATAGGGTTAATCAGTCAATACCAATTTGATGGCGAGTCCAAGTGGGGCCCATTCTTCGGGTCTTGTGTCACGTCACTTCAAATAATGGGCTCAAGCTTAATCCAGGATAGTATAAGTGGTGCTAGCTCACTGTCATTTCTTAAAATTGAGAAATATTCCATTGTGAACATATACCAAATTTTAACAATCCACTCATGAATTGACGGACACTTGGGTTGTTTCCATGACCTAGCAATAGTGAATTGTGCTGCCATAAACATTCGGGTGCAGATGTCTTTATCACAGCATATGGTAACCTAATCTTTGATAAACCAGACAAAAAAATACATTGGGGAAAAGAATCTCTTTTCAATAAATGGTGCTGGGAAAACTGGATAGCTACATGCAGAAAAATGAAACTGGATCCCTACCTCTCACCTCTCACAAAAATACACTCAAGATGATTAACAGACCTAAACCTAAGGCATGAGACCTTAAGAATCCTAGAAGAGGATGCAGGCAAGACCCTCTCAGACATCGGTCTAGGCAAAGAATTCTTATAGAAGACCCCCAAAGCAATCAATGCAGCTACAAAAATAAACAAATGGGACCTGATCAAATTAAAAAGCTTCTGCACAGCTAAAGAAACTATCACTAGAGCAAATAGACTACCCACAGAATGGGAGAAAATATTTGCTCTTTTCCCCCCCGCTTTACAAGCCATAAATGCCTTTCTCAAGACCTCAAGAATCATTCCTTTGAAATGTGATCCTTAAGGAAGATAGTGCCCCTACTTCCTAGTTTCTGTGGGAAGGTAGGAGCCTAATTTCAGCTGGTGCCTAACCTCAAGTTGCTAGCCTATCATAGAGATAGAGATATTTTTTTTTCCCTTTGATAAAGCCAATTAGCTAACAAAGATGATCAACCCAATTACCAGGTGAATCAAGATAAACTCTACGCGGCAAATAATGCTGTTAAGTCCTCTTACTGGAGAGGACTAGCTATTGTTTACCTTGAGAGGATGTGTGTAGTGGGTTGCATTTGCTTGGCTATAAAAAAGACTGAGAAATCTTTCAGTCTTTATAATATCTTTATTAGATTGCCTCTGCTGTGTATCACATTCTGCTCTGATACTCACTCAACAATAAAACCATTTTCGTTCTCCTCTTTTTTTGAGAGTTTTTCCAGGTTGGCAGGAGATTTTATTTACAATTATATTTCCCCAACATAGCACACATCTGATTGTATCACCATTTTATTTAAACGTTTGGGTGCTTATCTTTTGTCCAGGGGATAAACTCCAAATTTTTAGTATGTGTTCAAGGTTGTCTACCACGCAGCACTATTTTTTATTAACGTTTCCTAGTGCCTACCTCAGTGACTCTTACAGGCAAGACAGAGCAAATTGCTCAACAATTCCCTGAGTATGCTATGCAAATTTAAATATTTATTCAAAGGCATGTGGTGGAGAAGGACTTCAGAATGACAGAGTAGTAAGGATCTTGGTGGCCCATTTTCCTAGTAAAATAATTTAACTGATGACAATTGCAAAAGTAAGTCATTCAAAGTCTCTGCAAATTATCCTCACGGTCGTATTGGATAAGGAAATGGAAATATGGAATATAGTAAACACAGGTAATAAAGAAATATTAATTCAAGAAAATCTCATAAATTTGGTAAGAACTATGAGAGTCTGTGACATTGGAACCATGAATTGCAAAAACATACCTAAAGCATTAAAAAAGAATACTAGTCGAATTCAAATCATTATAAAGATAGAGGTAACAATCTTACTAATTATCACAATAAAGTTTAAGGCATAAGAAAGAAAATGAGATCAAAGAAAAAAGTATATCTTGCAAAAGGAACAATGGATGAAGAAGTTATATTTAGCATTAACATGTATAAACTTCTTTAAAATGGATGAAGCAAATTTTGGCAGGAACACAAGATCAGTGGATCAATCAAAATTGTAATTCGTAATTTTAATATACTCCTCCGAGAAACAGAGAGACCAAGCAGACTTCATTCTAGGACCAAAAAGTTTCAGCTAATTGAGGAAGGCTTGGATGAAAAGATTCCTGTCAAATTATTTTGAGGTAGACTATTCAAAATATAGTCAAACATCTGCCTGAAGTTCATTCAAATACTTCAGAAATTATTAATTGAGAGGTGAAAAAACTTTCTGCCACAAGTAAGCAATCTCATCTCTCCCTTTCAATTCCTGCCCAGACCACTTCAAAGAGCAGGGATTAGCAGCTCCACTGAAGTTAATGTCCAAGCCTTCTTCCAGAATCTTTGGCTGAGATTTGACAACTGTTCTATGAATCACAACTCATTTACATAATTTCGTCCAAAACAGCAAAAACAGTATTACCAAGCATTGCAGACATTCTGTTTTTCAGTAGAGGATCAAGAATTTCCTTTTATTTTAATAGCAGAGGATAGTCAGGAGACTTTGGTGATTCTGAAAGGAGTTCTCCAAATAAGAATCGTGTGTGATGTCATCGGAGTAGTGCATTTAAGAGCTGAAATCTAAGTGTTGGCCGCACAAAGAGGTTTTAATAGTTTGCTGTATGCTGATTATTCACTGATTCTTCAAGGACCTTCTTTTTGTCCATTCTCCATCATTGACTCTTCAATGACCTCTAATACAATAGAAAACAAATAGTGCTTCTGGAGTAGGTGGCGTCATTTGTCACGCGTACTGCTTTTTGTCTTCCTGGGCAATACGCTACCAACAAGCTTATCCATTTCTAGGACACATGTTTGTGTCAAGGTCTCTTCAATTATGAGCAACTTTGTTTCATATTTGGACAAGCGATACTCAATCTTGTACAGGATGCTTTGGAGGATGGGTTTGATTCAGGCTAGCTGTAATGTCCATCCTCTTTGAATCTAATGATCTTCTCATGAGAAATAACAGTCCTGTGCAAAGTATTTTCAGGTTGGACATATCTGAGGGGATTTTTCAGCCCTAGTGGCTTTGGATTACCATTGGCAAAAAACAGTTTGTCATACTATAAATACTGTGGTTTTGCTCTCAATGAGGTTTTAAAATGAAATTAAAATCAAAAATAATTTCAGCTTTATTTTATCTTCTTTTTTGTCAACAGTTTCCAACTTAAATGATGCCCAAAATTAAAAAAAATGGTAAAGAAGGATGTGCTTTATATCAACCAGAAACTTTTCTAAATGAAATATGGTGCAACTGATTATTATAGTCACCTGTATATGTATATACAGTAGTGTTCTATGCTATTTATAGCAAACGTAACAGCATTAATATAACATAGTAGCATTAATGTAACATATTATGTACCTTTTTATGTATATTTTAATGTAATTATGTAACATAATTAACATAACACCTTATAAACAAATAGACAATGTTCAACATGACACAAACGTAATCAAAGAAGTGTGTGTGGGGGGAGTCTGCGTGGGTGCCTTTGTGTGGGCATGCAGTGTATTTTTTTCTCTCAGTTATGCTCAGTTCATGGAACTCTTAAAAAGTATCCACGTGTAAAAGACTAAAGCTTCTGAGCAGGAGGAATTTCAAAGGGTCTGCATTTACCAAAACTGGGTGCAGAGTCAGAAACATATTGATTCGTAACTCAAATGTGAGGCTAGCCTTGCCCCTTGCTGGAGTGGACTGGATAATGAGGTATTTGAAGAAATGTCACACAACTTTGATTGGGTAATGCCCCCTTGCTCAAAAATCCATAATTAATCTTCATTTCATTCAGAGTAAATCAAAACTCCTTAATTTGGCATTCAAGACACTCATGATTTCCAAGTTTATTTTCAACTATTTCCCATCAGGAAAGCTACATTATTGCTAAAAAGAACTACTGATTTCTCTGTATGTGTCCACTGCTTCCTCACCTCGTTTAAAAACATACTGCGTTTTGCTCACATTCCTAATTTGTTAAGGTCTAAATATTGTTCATTTTTTACAACCCAGTTTAAATTATATGCCTCCTATGTTGTCTACCCTAATCAAGTCAGTTAAAAATAATCTCTTCTACCTTGAGACTCTCTGGGGATTTTCTGTGAAACTGTAGTATGAAAATTTCATTTTTATCTTGTGTTCATCATATTGATGTATTTTATTACCTCTGTCCTTGATTTATCTTTGAAACATCTGTATCATCTCAGTGCTTCATACACATTAGTCATTCATTAACTACTTATGGAGAGAATGAATCAATGAATGAACTAATAATGAAAGGCAGAATGTTTTCCTTAATAATTTTTTACTTTGGCTTATGCTGCCTGTCAACTCAAGTTAGCAACAACTCTCGATCTTAATAATTTCACAATTGATTATCTGCTCAGCGGCACCTAATGCAAAAACAATTCTTAGCTGAGAATATTGAACCAAAGAATCATTTGCTTTGCTGTAGTTGATATTACTTTACAAACAACAAATTTTTAATTGTCAGGAACTTAGTAATATTAGATTTTTAAAGAAATTTTATAATTCTATTTGTGTGGAATCACAGAAAGGTAACATTTTATGATTTAGACAGATTTTATATTAAAGACTATCTATTATCCAACTGATGTAGTAAGACCTGGTTACAAATCATGAACTGTGCACAGATTTTGTATCAAACCTCAGAAGAGCCCTCAGATTAGTTGTAACTCCATTCCTTAAACCAAAGTACAAGGCCCAGAGAGGTTAAGTGCATTCATGGCACACGACTATTGATTGGTAGATTGAAGATTTATATCTGGGTCTGTTCTCTTTCCACTGTACTGAACTTGCTACTGTTTATTGTAATTTTGACGTTGAAGATGTCAGGTATAGAAAATTTTGTATAGCGAAACAGGAGTCTAAAACCAGGGCTATTAACAGGAAAAGAAATTAAGCCAAAGGGGGTAGGAATGTAAACAGTCTATGTTGGGAAAGTATAATATTATAACATGTAGGCAAAATTCAAATGGTATAACCAGTGTTAACAAACCATATAATTTGGAGCAAAGTACTAATATCTTTAAAATGAAGATAATGATAATTTACTTTCAGTTTTTTGTATGTGTATAAAGTGAAATGATATGTATATTTGACATTTAGTAAATGCTTAATAAACATGCCATAGATGATAGCTTTTTTGGTAAAATTTTAATAAACTTTAGCTAAAACTGGCTATATTAGTTTTCTAGAGATCCTATAGTAAAATACCACAGACTAAGTGGTTTAAGTAAGAGAAATGTATTTTTTATTAATTCCGGAGGCTTAACGTCCAAGATCAAGGTATCAGCAGGTGTGACTTCTTTTGAGGCCTCTATCCTTGGCTTACGGATGACGGCCTTCTCGCCGTGTCCTCACACGGTTATCTCTCTGTCCTAATCGCCTCTTTTTATAAGCACATCAGTCATATTGCATTAGGGTCTACCCTAAGGACACCATTTTAATTTAATTACCACTTTAACGGTCATAATTCCAAATACAGTCTGAGGTACTGGGTGTTAGGGCTTCAACATATGAATTGTGGGTGGGGTGGACACAATTCAGGCCATAATTCTTGGAGATGAAGAATAGAATCACAAGAGAAAATATTTTGAGAACCGGATACATGTGACAGAAACACTGACATGCCATGTTATGGAGGATGACTTCATACTGTACGTACTACCGAGGTACCAAACACTTTTGAGCAGATGAATAATAAAAGCAGAGTGTTTTTTCTAGCTTGCAGTTAAGTATTTAATAAGTACTTCAAGATTTGAATGAGGAATTTAGACAATTAACAAACAAAATGTAGATTAACTTGGCTTAATTTTACTCCATGAGAAAACTACAGACATAGATACGCCATCATAAGCATGATCTAAAAGTCAGTTCAGCACCAAACACTGAGTGATATTTGGTTCATACTGATTGGAATTCATCTCTCTTAATTTGCTTTTATTCTTCCTTAATCCTCTCAGGATACTCTCTAAGCTTCATAAAATCCTGAGACAACCAAGAACAAGCCACTTGCCTTTTTCAAAGTGAGCCCCCGAATTCCTCCTAGCTGCTTTACCTTCCATAGCGTTAATTAAGCTGTTTCCATCTAAGTAACTGTCAGGAACCCAGACTAAGCGAACATAGTCTTTTAGCTTCTGTGACGGCACAGCTCATCTTTCCCAAAGGTGCACGCTTCTCGCTTTGTTTTCTACCAATGACCCAACAGAAGGACTGTCCTTACTCTCCCAGGGAAAAAAATAGTTTATTACTATTAAAGAAAGTTACAAAGTCCTGTTTCATATTTTCCCTACTTGTTTTTATCATCAGACTTACATGTTTCCTATCAGAGGTATTTCTCAAAGGGATTTGAACTTTCTCTTAAACATATCTGCTTAAGATACGCTTGGAACATAATACTTTTTTCTTCAATCACTGACTCAACTACATTATTTGACACTGCGAAGCAGGTATTTGTTATTCGTAATCAAAAAGAGAAAACTCTCATGAAGAAGGCTCTTTTAAATTACTGATAAAAGTGTCCCGGGCTTGAATTAGTTTCCTTTATGAAAATCATTTGGACATTCACAGTCCTTATTCTCTTTTCCATTTTGAAGATGAACTGTTCACTCTTTTCCTAATTCAGCACATAGCTCAGGTATGTCCCTTCTATTTTGCTGACCCAACAAACTTGCGCATGGTGAAAATTTCATTCTCTTTGTTTTTGCTCCAACTGAACACTTTAGCTATATTGGTAACAGTCTAATACATACATACATAAAAATAAAACAAGATGCATTAACAAAAAGAGAGGGAGGGGCGAGGAGGGTGAAGAGGTAACAATTAATTTGGTAAGCAGGAAGAGAACTGTGGCCTAAAACAATAAGTGATTGGGGTAATTAATTTAGAGGAGGAGCCTGTTCATTCCCTCTTCAAATAATTTATTAATTAACCAATGAAATCAATGTAGGTCAAACAGTAACTAAAAGTTTGCCTGTTCTCTCTTTGTCCTTGCTAACCCAGAGTAGAACCTGGGGTGACATAGTTCTTCCTATATTTACATTGCTGCACTGTTTAGTTTTGCAGACTAAGTAAGTTACCCCGTGTATGAGTAGAGGGCAGAGAGCCCTAAGTAAAAGCATGTTACAAAGCTAAGCCTTTATGATTCCTTTGCTTTGCCCTATTCCAGAAGACATAAAGCCTCACTACAGCAATGCAGATCTAAATAATTTAAATGTGCTTTAAAGTGAGATTCTGGAACCTTTATTCTAGACAGTCCAGTAGCAATTTAATAAGTTATATTTACATACTTAAATACCTGGTTATTTTTGGTTGAGCACCAGGTAGCGCACATAAAATCTGTAGAGGTAAATTCAGTCTCTAGATACAATTTTCTTCCTCTGAAGAACATTTATGTTTGCTACCAGCTGGTGCCTAGTTTAGGGCTACTAGCCATCCTAGATTAATTTAATTCTAAGCCAGGATTCAGATCATTCTAATCTGGGTTTCAGACCCTGTGGAGACCCTTCATTACTTCTTTTTTTTTTTTTTTTTTACCTCATTCCTAGGGTGTGCAGACTCTCGGAGTGCCTGCCAGGAGCTCTCTCTTTGCACGCTCCCGTCTTTGTCTCTCCCACCTGCCTATGGAAGGCACCGCCTGGTTACCCAGACTCTCCGTCGCCTTCACCGGAGTATTCAGGTTAACTCACCTCTCCTTACTCTCTCCTAAATCTTTGCCTCGTCATTCTTTAATACCTTGGCTATTTTCTGATATTTTAAAAATAAATATACATTATATTCTATTCAGCTATAACCCCTGTTTTCTATCAGCCATTATCATCATCCAAAACTGAGCAACTGGGATTTTTTTTTCAAGATCATATGCTCTTTAGAAAATAACAACTGTTTTTTAAGGAAGTAGTTCTCACTCTGCCAGGACACAGATAGAACCTACACGCCCGGGTCACAATTCAGGTGATATTGTGACCCGAACTACTAAGGAATGAATGAAAAAGGCCCAGAGTACACTTTCACCAAGTGAAATGATATGTACCTGACCATGTTTGCCGGTCCTGGAGGTACAAATAGAGAATCATAATTAAGTCAATTACAGCATTGCCTCCAATAGCTAAAATTGAAAACCTTTTATATACCCTTTAGCATGAGAATTTATAAAGAAATTTTCACATCAAATACAACAGAATAGGATTAAGTAGCTAAACTATATAAACTAGAATTTCTTGCATCCATCTGAATAAGTTTTAAGCTAAAGTTACGAGAAAAGTGAATCTGTAAGAATATATACAATCTAATGCAATTTATTAGAAGATTAATATATAATAAAAATACTGTACATGTAATTATATGTGTGCATATTTGTATATAATTATATATACATATATATGAAGTAAAATTCTAAAGACATTTGTGGAATTATCAATTATAAAACTACCTAGGGATAATAAGAGGGGAATAATTTTAGAGTTATGTAGAAGACTTCATCTGAATATATGATGTTTGATTTTTAATTATATGAAGCAAACATGGGCAATTTTTAAAATTAGAAACAGCTGGGTTGTTGTACAGAGGTACTTAGTATTCCGTATATTTTGTATGCACTTGAATTATTTTGTAACACAATAATTTTCATAATAAAAATCCTTCTTAAAGATCTTATGATCACACAGTGATATCTTTATCCCGTCATATTACCGACTGTGCTATTTATTGTTTGCTCCATTTCGAATCCACCTTCTGCCTCTGTGTACGGTGCTCTTCCCTGCGAGGCTAAACCCTGTGGACTGCATCTGCACACTTCCCTAGCTGACTGTCTTCTGGTGGGGACAAGCCAACGAGAGTCTCCGGCAGATACAAGTGGAAGGGAGTGAGAGACCCAAATACCGTATTTCTTCCTTCCCTCTTCATCACAGGGTCTCTGCAGTAGCTGTATGCCAACGGCCACTGCTTCGATGTTATGATTCTCAGTGGACACTGATAATCCTCCCTGTGTTCCTTCATCCCTAGGAGCAGCACTGGCTTTGCACTGTTGCTGTGGATGCCTCACCATTCCTTATCCCTGCTGACGCCTTTGTAAGTATTAATAGTTCCTCATAAGTTGGCTCATTGAAATATTTGTGTTTCCTGCTGGTACCTTAGCTAATGCACTGATGGAATGAGAAAGTAAAAACAAAACAATAGTACAATAAGTGGTAAAATCTATGTTAATTACACAATGTGAATAAAATAAAATAAAACAGTATATGAAACCATTTTAATTAGTTGATTAGTCAGATTTGTCCACATCTGCTTCCAAAATATACGGCATATTTGGAACTTCGAAAGCCATTAAACAAACTGACTTGACAATAGCTGTCAGGTGCATTTAAGAAAATTAAACTAGTACTAAATGCCAGTGTAATTTTCAATGTGTTTAATGATTATTTTGAAAGGGACAACTGTAATAAGTGTTATGGTCAGCAACCCAGTGGTCAAGTTCTAATATGGTCATAGTGATTTGAAATTTTAAAATGTAGCGATGTTACAATTTATTTTCCAAAGATTATTCACTAGAAATGATGTACATTAGAAGCACAAGTTTTTTAAATGGAAGTCAACCATACTCCCTTAGCAAAACTGATTAGTCTGTCCTCCAACTTCAGTGTGCTTATCTATTAAAGCCAAAGACTAATTAGCAAACTCACTAATGAGGTTCTCTATATCTGTTATAAAGAAAAACCTTTCCTTAGCAACCTTGTTATTAAAATAATAAGTTAGACTACAGCTAAATTTGGCAAAAATTCTGCAATGCAGACTTGCCAAAAGTAGGAATATTTTCTTTTATTGCCTACAATTTTGACTGGTAACAATAGGATCTCTGTTCAAATAAATAATTAGAGGTGATGACAAAAAAGTAAATATAACCTAATTTATGACTTTACTAACGCATTTTGCTTGTTTAGAGCATTAATCCAAGTCCAGTGTTTAACCTATTCATACCTATTAACTTACAGGAAATATTTAACAATGCATTCACTCAGTCCTGAATTATGTGTGTCTATACCTCTCAGGTGCCACTAATGATGATTTTGCTTGTCTACTTTGCATTCTGGCTGGATCTTCTATTGTCAAGTTCCACCTTGGGCTGGAGATTCCACTCTCACATGCTCTTTTTGAAGGAAGTAACTGCAGGTAGTCTTGTAACCACAGATGACCCAAGGACATAGCAGAAAATGGCACCTGGGTAAGAGACCACTATGCACCTGTTTGCCTACTGACTGTGAACAGAGCTTTTGCACAGTGACGGATGCTCATTGCTAGACCAACCCAGCGCCTCCCTTTTTGTCTTTGAATTCGAAACATGCAACATGTTTTAGAGGCTTAGAGATGAGATCATGACCTCTTTAATGAGCTGAAATAAACGTTTTATGGCACCAGAATGGCTAGAGATGAGGCTGGAGATGAAGTCATTATTTAGCTATTAGAGGGTTTGTAAACCATCCTAAGACTTCTGTTTTTTATCATACAGGTTGCTGGAACCCCCAGAGGATATAAAACTAGAAAGTAATTTGGTCAGATTTGCATTCTTCCTCTTCCTGGTTTATTTTTATATTAAACCGTGATTGACTGAGGCAGCCTGAGCATGCCTCTCTTCTAACCTGGACGATGAAAGATAACTCATTTCTCATTTGAGTGATCGCAAGCTGAGATGATAACTGTCTCCTCCCCTTGGTGTACTTTTTCTGTGAAAGCTACCTGGGCCATTTGCTTTGTCCCTAAAGTAGGTGTTTTGGCCTCAATTAGGAAGCTTGCTTTATTTATTATCCTTGCTCAACTTCTTCCAGTCCAGACTGTTTCTGGTAGACCGTGTTTCACCACTGCTTAAAGCCTGCCATTGACAAAGCTTTTAATTCTCAAGTGAGACTCACAGTAAGAAGTTTGTGTCATGGCTCCGCCCCTTGCAAACTGGAGGACTTGGCACCATCTCATCTAATTCCCACAGTCTGAATTTATTTTTCTGTAAGGGATATTTTGGTTGTTATACTTTATAGACTTATTGTGAAGGGAAATTAGAAAGTCTAGATGAGGATATTACAAACATAAGAAGATGCATGAATATGTGTTATTATGGTAAATTGAATTTGATTCACTTATATTATTGAGAACTATCAGTGATACAGTAGCTGCATGATCACAAATATGAGCTTTGGGGTCACACAGGCTTCAATCAAACCTTTGCTACTTAGCATCCATATAACCTTGGGCAGATTAATTCATTTCCTTAACCTTCAGCATCTTTATCTGTAAAATGAGGATAATAATATCTACTCTACAACATTATAGTAAAGATTTAATAAAGCAACACATATGAAGAATTTAGAAAAAATGTAAGTAGGGTCTAGTAAGTGTTCATTAAAAGGCTGCAATTACGCTATTAAAAACTAAAAATATTTGGCATTGTAAAATTTGTATTTAATTATGGAACCCTCTTATGATTGATTTAGCAGTAACAGCACACAGAAACTTGTATGGGCGGAGTGATTATCCTGTCTACCTAAATGGTCTTTGGAAAGTAAGGCTAAAACACAAAAGAGCAAATAATAGGAAGTCAGCAGCTCTTCAGGAGAGTGGAAATAAAGTTCTTTCTCCCTTCCAAAACCAGCTTTAACCTTAGTGTTGAACACACAGTATGCTGTTTAATAGGTAATGAATGGATAAATGAAGGAAGAAATGAATAAATTAAGACTCTGTTTGAAAAGAGTCACAGTTGATCCAGATCACTTTACGCACTGGGGGATGAGGTGAGATTGCTTCTCTGAAGGGAGCCCCAAGAACACACACAGAGGTCTGTGGAGCAACAGTGAGTGAGCTATTGTTAGTGTTGATGCTATCTAACGTTTGCTGAGTGCTTAGCAGCACCAGACGACGTAGTTTCAGATAACTTTACAGACACGCATAGCTTTACAGTTATTAGCTGTTTACTTCTCCCAAACTCTCTATGAGCAGGTACTATTATTATCCCTGTTCATTCATAGGAGCAAATTGAAGTAAAGAGAGAATAAGAAACTTGCCCAAATTTACATGTTATTAAATGATGTCCTGTTTCTTTAAGATGAGAGAAAATGGCCAAGCTCAAATCCCCCAGGCTCCAGCCAGGGAATGCAGATTCCCTGGAGAACTGCAACCCAGGTTCTCAAAATCCCCCAAAGAGTGTGGCCGAGGAATCAACCCAACTAACATATCTGTCACCTCACCGACTCACCAACTTATCATTTCATTGTGGTGAAAGTGTTACAAATTTATTCTTTTAGCAATCCTGAAATATACAATGTATGATTATTAACTGCGGTCATACCGCAGTACATACATCATTAAAACTTATTCCTCCAGTTTGAGACTTTGTACCCTTCCTTCGATCAACACCTTCCCTTTCCCTATCCCACTCCCTCCCTGCCAGCCTCTGGTAACCAGCATTCTACTGTCCCTATGACATCGGTATTTTTAGATTTCACATTTAAGTGAAATACTCTGTCATTTGTGACAACGTGGATGAAACAAAAGGACGTTATGCTAAGTGAAGCCAGGCACAACCTCAGCTTTATTATCAGTTTTTCTCCCGTGATGCTGTAGTCTTGAGTGCTCTATTTAATTGGGGTGCAGTTCTGAATTTTGTGCAGAAGGACTTTCCATTATACTGTGCTTTTTCCTGTTGCAAATTCATCTTTTTTCCCCATATTGCAAGTGGGATCCTCAAATCCCTCGACCTGTATTTTTTTTTTTTTTGCACAAGGTATTTTTTTTCTCGTTCACTTCCAAAGGTATTTATTTATTTTGAAAGATAAAATTATTTTTTTCAATAGTCACTATTTCCCATAGAATTTGATGAATTTGGTCACCAGCTTGCATTTAATCTTAGGACAGCATCTTAGTTCTCAGAAGTAGAGACTTTCATTCAAACTCTGAAAGCAAAATAAATCTATTTTCCTTGAAGTCTCTGAAACCAAACACTAAATACCCAGAGTGCGCAAGAGCCATTAACCTGGTGGCTTCACTCAATTCAGAGTCTAAATTGCTCACCGCTGATTGTGTCACGACCCCATCATCTCCCTCAATGTTTCTATCTGGTCCTTCTCTTCAAACAACAGTTTCTTATTTGTTGCTCCCTCTCAGCCATAATCTTTTCAAAGTTCCCATTCCCACCCACCTTCTCACTTATCTCAGCAGACAGAAATAGTCCTTACCAGTTGGCATTCTCTGCCATCCTTGGACTCTTCCTGAGATCCCACGGCCATCCTCGGGAGTAACCCTGGCGCTGGGCATGGCTAAGTGCTTCGTTGGGCATGAAGCTGAGTGGTCTGTCCCCGCTTTCTGCAAAGAATAAGCAAAGCTTTTATTACAGTATATCAAGTTGAAAAAAACATGTGAGTTTACTTCTTGAGCTGCTTGGATTCTCTGGAAGGCAGAAGCTGAGAAGTAGCGAGGAATGCAGATGTATAGGGATCGCTCTCTGTGAAGCAAAAGGAGAAGAAGTAGGATTAGGCAAGGCAGCCGTCAGCTCAAGATGCTGACCTGGCCAAGTGTATTACAGCACGGCAAGGCACTAGAGCAAAGGCTGCCTGCTAGAAAAGTCCTGCATTTTGTGGAAAGCTCTGGGGCTCTTAAACCACTATCTTGCTCAGTCATTGTCTGGCCATTATCCCAAGAATAACATGACTCCGAAGGCTGAGGTGGGCCCTAAATAACTTTGACAACAGAGGCTTCTAGATGACATATATTCTTTGAGATGGTCAGCACATCTCTGCTTTTCGGGATAGATCTGACTGCCTCATATCTATGTTCCGTCATTCCTGCTTTAGGTTTCTTCTTTCTGACTTGTGTTTCCTCGGCAATTTTATTCTAACACAATGATATGAGAAAGTTTGATAGATATTAATCTTGAAGCTTTAAAACAAAGACTCAAGAAATTTTCCAATACAGTCCACTTATGAAATATTGGCTTGGAAATTTTGTCAGTGTGACAAACATAAAACAATAAATTATTTAATGATCTTCATTTCAGATGGCAATTTTCTAGAACCTAATGTATTCAATTCATCTAGGTAATTAATTTTTATGACATTCAACAATGATAAATTCTATCTATTTAATTTTTATACCCCATATAACATCCTGGCAACATCTGATCAATCACATTTTTATGCTTTGAATGCAACAGCAATATATATCTGAATAATTTATTAAAATGTGCCTCTTAATTTTCTAGTTAGATGACATGAAATATGTATACAAAGGATGCACAAATGAATAAATAGCTGTGGCGGAGAGATTTTTTGAGACAAATATTCAAAACTAAATTATATTTGGATTATATATGTATTTAATAGCATTGAGCTATTAAACATTTAAAAGTGACATTTTTATTCCATTTGCTAGAGAGTTTTGTGGTTTGGGATATTTCTAAGCAATACTAAATACAATAAACATGTAGGCAATGAAAAAAGCAATCTTTAGTATTTTGTTGATGAAAAATCCTCTCATTCCCAGAATTTGCCATTGTTTTATTCTGATCCTCTGAGGTTAGAATACTTTTGATTTTTAATTCTCTTTTTTTTAAGTGTTGTTTAAACCACAGAGTAATTGATTTCTTTGGTTATAATGAGTTATTTCATTAGATATGATTGAAGAACATTACAAGAGTGCTACATAAAACCAATGCAACAATGAGTAAGAGTAATTCTGTCATGTGTCAAGGGTGCCTCTTTCGTGAGAACGTACAGAGTATGCTATTTTTTGTCGGAGTAGACAAAACCCTATTTTAGAGCAATTGATTTACTTTTAAGTTATGAAACCTATGAAGCTTGTAGGTGATAACATTTCCCATTTTGCTTATTTCTCTTTAGGAAGCCCGAGCCAACCTTTAGCAGCAGGTCCAGCAAATGCATATATTTTTAGCTATATTGCCAAATATTTTCTCTTTAATATACTTGTTCAGTTTTATTGCATATTTGCTTGTAAGGTGTCTCGAATATCTTGGGAGGGCACACAGGGAATAAAAATACGTATATAAAATTGGTAACACTCACTGCTCTGCCTTATATTTATTTCTCTTTTCTTTTTAAAAAGCATTTAATTGCCTTTTTTCAACAGATTCTTTGACAAATGTGTTTTTTACTACAAAATATTTACAGCACAATGTTTACAGTCACAATTTGTAGTGAGCTGATTTCCCAAAATATATTACCACTCAAGTTGACTTATCTTGTTACATTCAAAAACCTACTCTGTCAAAGTAGTCCAGAGAGTACATACATACGGCTCCAACTGTATCTACGTACAACCAACACTCCATTTTAAGCGTACAATTAAATGATTTCCAGTGGATTTACCGAGGTGTACAGTTAATCACATGAATCAGTTTTTGAGGAATTCCTTTCCCCTATTGAGACCCCTAATTCCGCTCCCCCACTACTTTTCAAACATATCCCACCCCTGGTCAGTTTTTGAGAGTGCTGATGTCCTGTCTGTTCTCCTTGCAATCTGAAAGTATGTTCACCATAATAGAGTTCTAGACATGAAGGTACTTGCTCAATTATGAGCTGGAGAAATAGAAAGAATCAGGATTAAGAATAAAACTACAAGCATGGTATGTATAGTGGAAAGCAAACCCTTTGAAAAAAAAATATTAAAGGAGTCCTTGAAGGAAGATGCTGAGAGCTGAGCCTCCAATCTTCAAGCACTTTGGCTCAAACGATGGTGACAACCATTCTTTACATTTACTGTAGAAACCAAGGAAAACCGACTTACACTGCAGCACAAAGAACTTCGTTTGATTTCTTCACAGTAAAGTATGTTTAATGAGAGAAAGAAGTAATCCCCAACCTCCCCCCACAAAAAAGCTTAAAAATCTTTTCCGAGGATTGTCAAAAAGAATAAAAATTACTGTCCAGGAATATATCTCCCACTCTTCCCCATCAATACTTTAAAGACATTTCTTCATCTCTGTGATCTCTACCAGAGACAGAAAAGGCTCCTGAAAAGTCACATTCTAACTTCAATAATCCCCTCTCTCCTCTACACACAAAATCTGCAAATTCTCCAGTCTTCTTCCCCCTGACACAGAGAGTAATTTCAAAACATTTTGGAAAAATAAACAATCCAGCAAAAGCATTATCATTTCACATTAAGAGAAAGTGATTTTTTTTTTCTTTAAGCATTACATAGTAACTCAAACATGAAATTACTTTCTGAGTTCACATTGTCCCAATTATGGGTTCAAAACCTGTCTTCATAATAAAGTGTGGCATTTTACCTCTGGATAAATTAAGTCTCCAATTTCAAAAACATGAAGAGTGGCTCTATCTTGCTGAGTTATTTTTGATAGTACAGGTGAGTAGATTTGAAGCAAGTGAAACAATGTCACCAAACCAGTGTATGGATGTCAACAGGCAGGGAAGAATCAGAGGTGTTCCTCGAAGCTCAGCCTTTGGCCTTTTCTTGTTCAACATTTTTATCAACAGCTTGGATGAAGATGTAAAAATTGTGCTTGTCAACTCTGCAGTTGACACAAAGTTGGGAGGCATAGCTAATGTTCTGGATAGCAGAATCAGGCTTTACTTGAGCCAACTCTGTGATCTGGCCTCCAAAAATGCTAACATAAATCTAGGTTGTTTTAGAAGTGAAACGTCCAGATCAAGAGAAGTAATTATTCCACTGTAGAGTACGCTGGGCTGACCACATTTGGCCACCACATTTTAGTGGGGAAATCGACAAATGAGAGGGAATAAAAGCAATGAAGGCATCCAACATGCATCACAGAAAGGACGGTGGAAGAATCAGGGAATATTTAGTCTGAAAAAGAGAAGACTTCGAGGGTCATGCTAACTGCCTTCAAATATTTGCAGGATTAGACATAGTCTATGTTGCTCCAGAGGGCATAATTTCAAAAAATGGAATCACGATGATAAAAGTCAATAATAACTATAATTTGGGTACCTATGTTGAAGCAGGCGCTATGGTAGATGCTCATAAACCTCATGTCTAATCTTCACAATGACCCTACGAGGTAGACATTATTGTCCTCATTTTAAGATGAGAAGAAAAGTAAAACTCTTCACCATCATCAATACCATGCCACTCACCTCTGAACACCCTCACTCCTTATGGGCTGATGCTTTAAAGATACACATTTAACCTTCGGCCAGGCTAAATTTACTAATATCTAGAGAGACACAAAGACAAAACAAGCTGCCTTGTAAAGTTCTGAGCTTCCTGGCGGGACTAGTGGCCATCTGTCAGGGATGTCACCAGAAGGGTTCCTGCATCAGGAGGGAGATGGCACCAGATGACCTCCAAGGTCTCTTCTATCACCAAGATTCTCTCATTTATGACACACGGTTCATACTTTGGCTCAAGTGTTTCCAAATGATTAGTAATGTGTAATAATGTTGAAAATATACTGGCTTGGGAGTTAAGAGGTCTCTTCTAGTCCAGTTTTTCTACCCCTCCTTGTAGCCACGTAACCTGGAGGAATCATTCAACCTCCCTGGGGCTCAGTAGCTTCATCATTAAAAAGAGGGTGTTGGACCACATGTCTTCATGATCTTTTCCAGCTCCGATACTCCACAAGTCTCTTCCTATGTTACATTTTATGAGACACTAAATATCCAAACAGACCTTTTAGACTCTGATTCATTACCTACAAATGTTGATTTTTCTCCATAACCATACGCTTTTATAGAAGTAAGCTTTCCGAAAATTATAGCTTTCTTCCAGACCCAAGGGATCGTGATTTAAGAACTGGATCTAAGTGTGATCTCTAAACCATCAAAGATGAAAGCTCCACTTTAAACAAACTATCTTCACCTAAATTTCTGCCTCTTTGATTCAAATTTCTCAGCATGTGCTGCTGTTCTGAGACATAAAGGGTGCGAATGGGATGAGAACGGGCAGAATAATGAGCCTTGATTGCATACCCAGTGAGCTTGAGGTAGAGCGGTAATTGTCTCTCTGCATGCATGGGCTTGGAACACAATACACAAAAAACAACTTGATGTATATGAAGATATGTCCATGTTCTTAAAAATAACTATAATTTCAGGATGTGGTAATGAAGGATGAAGGGAAGTGGACCAACACTGAAGGAGAAGGTTGCAGCATACAGGCAAAATGATGTTGATTCCCATAAGGTCCCAAAAAGTTATCTTCAAATCTATATTCCGTCCAACTGCCAAGGTGTGCAGACTTTATGGGTTTCTCCATAAAGAGCCAGGGTCATCCCAACTCGTATTTATAAGTCGAGTTGTGCAATCTTGGAGTCGTCTGCATCTTAATGATGCCCGGGCAGTTATGAAGACTTTTCAGAACTTCCCAGAAGTAAACATCCACGAACTGCATCCAAAAGATGTCCAAGACAGTCACAGCATAACAAAGGTTCTAACCTTCTAGAAGACAATAGGCTTTCTGGAGGTACAGGAAGGATGTTAGAAGGTCTTGATTCCTGTGTTTGGTGCTCTCAGGAGCTGTGATATCAGTACAGATATTTGGAGATGTTACCAGCTGGTCCATGACTGGGGACATCGGGAGGTGTCAGAGGAGACGTGGAGTAGGAGTGGGTGCCAGGGACCAGGCAGGCTGCCTCCCTCTCCTAGAACTCTCCTTTGCAGGGTCACATGGGGCAAGGTGGACAACATAAAATTAAAAAAACTTCTCAAATAGCCTCTTCAGGAAGAGAAGTGAGAGGACAGCACAGGGAATGTGAAAATTTAAATCCTGCTTTTTCAGAGTATGCTCTGAAAAATTCTAAAAGGTACCATGGTCCTGAACAAAAACATAAGCACTAGAATCAGCCAGGCCTAGGTTCAAGTTTGCCTCAGCTCCATATCATCTGGGCGTGTTACTGAAGTTCTCTGAGCTACACCTTCCTTATCTTTAAAATGGAGACAATTATCTAATAGACAGGTTTGTAGTCGGGATTGTGTGAGATGACAGATGTTCCAGCAAAGTGCTCAGCGGTAAATGTGTACTTCCTTCCTTTCAGTAAAGTTCAGAACATGAGGCTCGGAGAGGAAAGGTGAATTCTGGTGGCTACTCCTCATGACTCATGTTAATATTTATAAATATTAATAGTGTCTAACACTTACACAGCATTACTGTATGTCCAAACAAATCATTTAACAGTCTAGGAGGTAGGTATGGCTATCATCCCCACTTACAGGTGAGAAAATGGAGGCACAGAGAGGTTAAGCGACTTGCTGAAAGTCACACAGCTAGGAAGAGCTCAGATCCAGGCAGTTTGGCTTCAGAGCTCTTCATCAGGCTCATAACCACCAAGCAATACTGCCTTTATAGTCTTGCTGTTAAATGTCTTCTTGTGAAAAGTGACAAGGCAAAAAATAAAGCATGCCTGCTATCCTTATAATGGGCATTAAACGAAGTGATTAATTAGTGCAAGCATATGGTCTGAGAATTACAGCATATCTAGAATACCACTAATTTGGATCAATGTCATCACCATCGCCTTCACACCTGGACAAGCGTGACAGTACACCATTAATTCATTTCAAAATGTTTGATTAGTATCTCTCATCGAAAGGTCACGTTGCACCCATAGGCAACTTTCCTTTGACTTGAGGGAGAAACTGCAGTAGGCAGAAAGACAGCTTGCACCCTGATGGAACCCTCAGTGGCCTTGGCCCACTCACCTGTTGCCAGAAGCAGATGGCCTCCCCACGGCAGGTTCTAGACTCGAGGCTGTAGGATCTTGAACAGCAAGATCCGTCCAACTGGCCTAGGTTCCTTTTCCATCCCCAGAGCTCCGTCATTCTTTCTAATGCTAGGTTTGAGTGATGAAGTCTTGAGCCATCCCTCTGGGCATTTTATAGCTATGTATTTCATACTGTAGTAAAACACTCAAGACAATAAATGTCTTCTCAGGTGCCAGCCTTGACTGTGAGAGACAGTTTCCAGGTGGCTCCCAAAGATCCTGCCCCTTCCTCTTCAGGTCCTCAACGTCTTGGACTATCCATGTTTTTGTCCCACTTTATTGTCTTGGTTGCTTTTGCTAAACATAATCACCTGGGTTAAAAGGAAAGAAATGACTCTACTTTATTCAGGTTACTAGAACTGAAGAAATTTCTGCAGCTGATGTACCTACAGATATCCTGGACATTAAAAACTAGTCTCAAGCTGCTAAAAATGATCTTATTGCACCCACTGCTCACTGGTAAGGCCCCTCGTGGCTCGAGAATCTTCTTCCAGAAAGCTGTATGTTCCCTCATGGCCCCAGCCCACTGAAACACTTCTCTGGTCATCCATCACCTCCAACGTGTGCCTTCGCAATGACTGGAGCCTTTTACAAAGCTGGTTCCAACCGATCTTCATGACATCTCTCCCGGCAATCCGTCCTCCCCATCCAGCCCCTCCACCTCCCACTCACAAGATTCTTCCTGACTGTTCTACATCCTTTTGTGCCTCCTTTTCACCTTGGCACATAATATTTCTTCTTTGCACTCAATTCATTCACCGAGATCCAGCTCCAGCGACCGCTCCCCTGTGGAGCCTGCCCACATTCCTTCGTGCTGGGTTAGTTTTTCTCGGCTCTGCGCTCCCACAGTGCCTTGTCCACACCTCCCTTAGCGAACCTGCCTCACCTCCACCAGGTGCTTCCTCCAGTAAACTAGGAGCAGGAAATACACCACATTCACCTGAGAATAGCCAGCGCCTCCCTCCAAGACATCCACTTGGTAGCTATGCCATGGATTCAATTATGTGGCAAATAAACAAATGATGTGTGATCTTGAGCAAGTTTATAGCTTCTCAGAGCTTCCGTTTTTTTTATCTGTTAAATAAGGACAACCTATCCTGTAAGGTTTTTGTAAAGATTAAATTTAGGTAATAAAAGTCCAGCACTTCAGGCAATGTTGGACACATTAATTGTCCAGGAAATGGTAGTACTGTCGTGATTCTTGTCATGATTATTATCAATGCTAACACCAGCTCTCCACTAGGTAGAGTCAGTTAACTACTCCTCCATCCTCCACTTTACCCCATACACACTTCAAGCTCTTAGAACACACTGGCATATTTACTTATTTTTAAGATCAGTCTTCCCCTTCCAGCTGTGAACAGTCTGATGACAGAGACAGGGTCTGATTTCATATCATTGTCCTCAGGGCCTGATGCAATGCCAGTCACATAGATGTTTGCTGAGTTCCGTGTTCTGAAGGGCAAAGGGCTGGTCAACGGGTCTGTGTCTTCATCCAAACTCTACCATAGCACACGATCTTGCTGAACTTCCCTAGTCTGCCGATTTTATTTTCATAATTCTCACATCTGTCTTGTTTTGTTTGGGGGGTGGGATTTTTTTGTTGTTGTTTTGTTTTCTTGGTTTTTGTTTGTTTTCTTGTTTGTTTCTGCTATCCCACTAGCTCCAGAAGTTTATCACCTCCTATCCTGATGACACAATTGTTTCCTACTGTTCTCCCCACTTCCAATCCTTCTGATTCCTCCCAGACCACTCCAGACCCCACTGTCCAATGAATTGATGTAATTTAGCACTTTACTAGTGCAACTCCTCAGCTCAAGAACCTGATATGCCTCCCCATTACTTAGAATAAAAGCCCACACTGAGCCTTGCCTTCATGACCCTGCATGTTCTGCCCCATCTCCAACCATTATCTCCTACGCAAACTCTTCATTCTAGGCGCACTGGTCCATTCACTACGCAACTCATGAATTCCAATCCCCACCTTCACACCTTTGCCTGCACATTCCCCAGGTCTGGAATTTTCTCTCTTCCTTGTTGCCTTGCTAAATCCAGTCCTCTAGGCAATAAATTTGTTGGTTGATTGACGACATTTTCTCAAGTACAAAATGAGGATAGTGTGCCCTTGCTTCCTTAGACCTATGAAGTTAAGATGTAGTAATGCTTTGAAAAGAGCTTTAGAAAGGTATGTATCATCGTATAACCCTGCTGTTCTCTCCTCTGACATCCCCTCATTCTTAGAATGACTCCTTTACTCTCTCCTCTTCAGGTTCACCTAAAATGTCACCTTCTCACTGTAACCTCCCTGTCTAAAGGTGTCCCACCTGTTCTTTTCTACCTCGGTACCCCAGTCCTTTCCTTTATAGCACATTTCGCAATATGCAATTGTCATTACGATGATTTCCAGTTCACTGTACAATAAATTCCAGGAAGGAAGGGACAGTGTCTCTCTTGTTTTCTGTTCTATCGCTAACACCTAGCTCAGTGCCTGGCACAGAACGAAATGACCACTGGCTGCATGGATAAATAAACTGCGATTTCTGAGGTCACAGTATGGGAATAAAGAGTGTCTGATACACAATTTCTTCTTGTCTAAGTCAGGCACAGTCATCTTAAGCCCAAGATCCTAACATAGAGATAACTTTTGCTAATTTGAGTCATTCTCACTCATATCAACACAGAGAGCCCGGCACAGAGCTCAACAGTGTCCTCAATCTGCCACGTGTCTGGCCAACTCAAACCAGAGCCACCGAGGAAAGAAAGGCAAGAGCGAAGTGACTAGAAACAAGTGAGGAACTGGGTCCCTGAGGCAGATGTGGAGAAGGTAAAGGGATGGCCACAGTGACATTATGGAGCTCTCACACCTGCGTAGCACGGGGGAAGGGAAGGGGCTTTAAAATCATGAAAGGGACACCGGGCGCCCAGGGAAATGCTGAGCAGTCACGCCGAGGAGCCGATCTAGCGGTGCCAGATGCAAAAGGCCTATTCTAGAATTACTAAACAAATTTCTCTACCCTCCATACCAGAAATTGGTAAAGTTGCTAAAAATAAGAGCATGTATAAAACAACCACAGGGATGCTGACGGGTCTATTTCTCCAGCATTTCAAAGAGAATCAAATGCATACTTACTTAATGACCAGAAATATAAATGTAGCACTCTCGTGAAAGCTGCTAATGACACATTACAGATCTGAGAAGAGACTCTTTTGCCTTTCCCTGGCCCAAGCCCCCTTTCTCAGCTCCTATTCTCTCCCAGCCAAAAAAGCTGGAGGGCAGGGCTGGCACCACTAAGATGGAATTGCTTGAAAACTCCCTTGCCTGGAGCATTGGTTGGGCATCTGCATTCCTGAATATTTGGCAGCATTAGGCTCTTAACATAAAATACAAATGCAATCTTCAGTGGAAGGGAAAGTGTGCTACAAGATAGACTTCCTCCTGCAAAACAATAGAGAATGAGCGTGCTTGCACTTCATTTCACTTCTGGTGGAACCTGTCAGGTGGCTGTCCATGAATGGCCTTGCATTGTAAATTGTCTAGTACTTGCAAATGTAAGTTACTGCTGTGCTGTTCCAAGGATTGATGTTAATTCAGCAGCTTGTTTCTATCCTGGAAAGTGGCTGTTTTACTGGTGGACGAGTACTTTTGAATCTCCATTGCTTCCAACCAAACTGAATCGTCATTACCATTATTTCATTCTTAGAGCAAAAACCAAACTAAATAATGCAACAGAAGAAGTCAATGAAAGGTTTAGTTTATCTTATTTAATAACATCCTAATATAAAGAGGTAACATTTTTCTCTTGACCATAGCAAACCAAGCAGCACTTGTTATGCAGCAAAGGGGACACTGGCCACAACTGAGCATGACAGTCCCCAAAGAAGCTTCTGGAAATCCTGTCTGACTATTAAGAGCAAATTTTATCAATTTCTCCTAGCAGAACTTGGGTTCTCTAGATCCTTAAGGTTCCAGAAAAGTGCAATAGGAACTAGTGTGATAGTTTCCGTTTTTACAGAGCCTGCAAGGTACTCCAAAAACCTAAATGATACCATCCATTACCTCTCTGATCTCACTTCCTGCCGCTCTTTCCCACATTTGCTCTGTTGCAGACTCCGGCTGATCTCCTTGATGTTCTGAAAACACACAGGAGCCTTGGCACCGGCTGTTCCCCCAACCTGGAAGGCTTCTTCCCATATATCCCCAGCTCCTTCCCTCACCTCTTCCAGGTGTCTTCTCAAATGTCACCTTCCAATGGTTCACCTGTGAGCCCTGGCCACCCTACTGGAAATTTCAACTCTGCCTCCTTGGTTTCATTTCCCCTTATTTACTCCTTCTTTTCCCATTCATAACATCCTCCCTCATTCATCCTAATCCAAAAGCGCCAGACTACTTTTGATCCCTATTCTTAAAACAAGAATTCAAGAAGAGAAAAATACACAGAAAACTCAATGGCTCTATTTTTTTTAACCACCAAGGGTCTCTTTTATGATTTTTCTCCCTTGGATCCCATGTCTTCAAAATATTTCTTTAAAAGTCATGAATTCCTTTGCCTATCCAATTCCCTGTCTTGTGAAGCTATCACATACCCTAATTTCTAAAGTTTCATTTCACTTTGTTGTGCCTTCAGCCTCCACTGTTTCACAGTGTTGATAAAATTCCAGTCAAACGTAAAGAAAGTGATGTTTTAGGTAGTCTGGGCAGACTTACTGCAAATAAACAGCAATTTCAAGTAGAGTTTGACTACTGTATCATCTGGGGTCCCAGTAGAAAGTAGCTGGCACCCTCAAACTGGGTAATTCAGAAAGCATTTAATAAAGGGATTACTTGCAGAGGTGTGGGCAGAGTGCAAGGAAGCACAGAATGCAGGTGCAAGTGGTGCAGTGCCCTGGGGCTAGTTTCAGCAGGGAGCTGTTAGCATCCCAAGGCTTACAGAAGTAAGAGAAGGGAGAGATTACTAGGACACAGGAGAGAGAGAAAGACAGCTTAGCAGGCCAAGGGGAGGAGAGACTGCCCTGTGGAGAGGGTGCTTGACCAGAGCTGTGGCCCTTGGTCAACGAAAGCAGCCACTGAAGGGGCTAGGAGAACAGATGCCCAGTCCTTTCCTCCCTCCCAGGAACCTGCCGTGGTGCTCCCCTGGCCATAGGCCCAAACCCAGCAGGAAAACGCAAGTTAAAGGTACTCACTAATGCGGTGTGAACAGGTCAGCCTTTCAGCGCAGAGAGCAGAGTAGAAAAGGGGGAGAATAGACTTGGATGGACAATCAGAAAATATCCAATACAATTACATTTTCATTAAACTCACATTATTTTTATTTTACCAGCAATAACTTTGTAACATACTTGTTCATTAGGGAAAGCTTACAGGAGAAAAATAAATAAGTTGGAAGGAAACAATCACCCATCATGCTAACATGCAGAAAAAAAAGAACTAGCTCTGGATTTACCCATGCACTTCAAACATTATGAGTGGACTGATAAAAAAGCAACAGAAGGCAGAGCTAAGACGTGCCCATTCCATAGTGTGCCCAAGTAACCCAGCTCCACCCCACCAAGATGAGCTCAGACAAGCATGGTTCCTCCGAACCCACCCTCACACACCCCGAAAACCAGGTCTCACTTTGGGGCCACAGCTTCCTATTTGTCTACATTCCTCTTGGTGAAACAATCGGGCTTGGAATAAGAACGGCTTTATATGTGAGAGTCACAGAAGGAAGAATTTGGCACCTGGTGTTTATGTACCATAAAGCCATTACCGTGCCCAGCTCAACTCTGCTTTCCACCAAAGTCATTGGGCGGGAGGAAAGTGGGTACATTAGAAGCTGCATTTTTTTTCTACCCTAGACAGCCAGGATTTATGGGTCGACTTGCTAAGCAGAAGCACCCATGCCAATGACTTGTGTATTTTTATTTAGGTGCTCTCCCCAGCAACCTCTCACTCTTGTGTTACGATATCAAGTCTATAGGTCTCTGGTCTTTGGCAACTGGAACATTCTATTATATTCCATCTTGAGTTCATTTTCATTTTATGGTGCTCCACTGACAACTTCAAGGTGGAACTAATTTACTGATTATTTGATAGATTAAGAAATAATGTTTCTAAACCTACAATAGAGATAAGATGAAATCTCAAGGGAGTGAGGGGCCCACATGTGCACTGCACCCATATTGCTGGAGCTTTTATTAATAATAAGTCAGTCCTTGGACAAAAGGCCTACAGCTTTCCCTTTGCATTGATGTTCATGTCCTGATGCTAACGGTGAGTGTGTTTGTTTGCCTGTTTGTTTTTTTACTCCACATATATTTTTATTTAAATATTTGAGTGTCATCTGGTTACTTTTGAAGAAATCCAACTATAGCCTATGTGTAAATAAATATTTTTTCAGATGTCCTTTCACATCTATATAGTTTACTAATCACTTTTTAGAATAGTTTTCAAATCCTATAGATGGATTTAGAACTTTATATTTACCCCTAAAGTCAGATAGAACCCCAGGACAAAAAGCCTTTTTAAAGGCTTATAACCACTGGTGAAAAAGGTATTTTTAGGGAAAAAGATGAACCATACACTATTTGAATTTCTTCACCTGGTGAAGCAGCTTTTCCTATAAGTCAGTTATGCATCTGTACCTAGCACTGATTTCTCTGGGTAGCTAACTCTCAATCCTTTCCATCTCCCTTTTAATGGAACAAGGACCATGTTCAGAGATAAAATCTAATCTCCCCATCTGCTGGCTAGGAAGAGAGACCAGCCCTGGCTCTCGTGAATGCCTTGTCTTGTATGTTGCTCCATTTATTCTAACAGCCTTTCATTCCTCCCACACTCAATAGAGGTTTAGGTGAGCACACTTGGGGGAAGCTTTCTGTACACATGTGCACATGCACACACACACACGCACACACACACACACACACGGTGCTGCTTCCTAGATCTAAGCACTGAGTCCTAGGATCGGCTCAGCAAAATTCCAGTGGAGGCTGCGGGGTGGCTCAGCCAGTGGAAGGGGGAGGGTGGAGTGCTCAGTCTTTTATCTTAATTTTTGTGACATGATCCAATTATATCTATGCAATAGTGCCCTCTAATTACTAGCGGGGATGAATAATGAAAGATTCCCCTTGTATTCAGTTCTCTCCCAAGTCCGCTTCCCTCCTTGGCTCCCCCATGTGAACACGCTAAATTCACATAGAGAGCATACCTAGAGCTACTGGCATGCTCGGCCAAATAAAGGGTCACTTAAACAATTGGAAAAGCCCTCTGGGCCTTTGATGAGAGGCTGCTACTGAGAGCTGACCCTGTGAATAGCAGGGGGCATGCAGAGGGACCCGGTCCTGCCTCCAGGCTCAGTGCCTGCAACCAAAGGGGTGTCACAGCAGAGCTACAACACCCCAACATGCAGGACGTCATTGCTAGGTTTCAGCGGTAACTTAGGAAAATGAAAAGAAACAAAGAAAAAAGCAGACCCACAAGATTTACAATAAGTACCAACACAGGGAAAACTGAGGCAGGAAAGAGGAGGGAAGAAGGCTCCACCTGAGTAGGGATAGAGACAGGACTTCAGCTGGAGAAGCCCCAAACCGGAAGCCAGGCTTGGATGCAGGCTGGGAGGACAGGCAGGAAGAGGCTTCAAGTCTGAGGTGAAGATTTTTTTAATGAGAACATCAGAGTTGAATATACCACAGAGATGCTGAAATCCAACCCCCTGACCTGGAGAGAAGAAAATGGAGCCAAAGGAGATGATGTGACCAGACCATGGCCCATGTCTTAGTGGAAGCAGGAACGGGACTGGAATTTAGATCTCCTGACTCCTAATCCAGTGCTCTTTCTGCTTGATGAGTGATTGTAGAGAGCTGTATTTCTGCAGTGCAGAAAGAATGGCTTTATTTCCTGCTCACATTTGGACCAGTCAGATCGGTATTTCATCGTGGGGAAGAGGAAGGCCGATGGGGGCACTCGAAAGAGGCAGGAGCTAGGGTTCAGTTCTGCGACGCCCGTCTGCCGGGCATTGCCACTGGCGGCTGCAGTGAAGAGAAAGGAGACCTCTCTGATGGACAGGCTGGCCTTCGGGTCCTGCCAACTTCCCGTTGGCCAAGGAGTCTCTGACAACAGAAGCCTGGGGACACTTTTAATTACGCTGCAAGGATACTTCAGGCTTCCCCAAAGCATAGCACAGTTATAAGGCTGAGTCTCAGTCAGTTACTTAAGGTATTTTCTCAAAAACAAACAAACAAACAAACAACAAAAGCAAAAACAAAACCAGCAAAGAGCTGCCTTTGTTCTGACAATTCCCCCTCACATGAACAGTGCCCAGCACAATTAGGGCCATGTACTCTGGGCACACTGGGATAATGTTCCGATAAAAAGCTTAAACTGCTGCGTGTGGCTGCAGGGACAGGAAAACAGGATCGCCTCTATGGTTTCATATACAGATTGTGTCATACTTAATGCTGAAATCATAAACTATATATTTTTACCCCCTCCAAGCTGCCTATTGTGTGCTTATAAACAGGAACCTGGCAGCATGTCAGGGGTGCAAATTGATTTCCTTTCCCAAATAAAATTTTAAAAAGCAAATAAACAAGGTTATGTTGGCTAATGAAACAGTACATGCCAGGCTGGGGAGAATTCTTTTAAAACGTATTTTCTTGAGCAAAGGCAACACAAAGCATCTATGAAAGGCTCTTTCATAAACAACATGTTTACATAAAAATGCATTACTTGAAAGAAAGGAACAGCTATGGTGCATCTCCTGTGATATATTTGGATTGTGTTTTATAAAAACAAATAAATTAGGAGTGGGTGGGAAGGGGTTAGTCCTGCCATGCTGGAGAATTTGGAAATGAACTGAAGCTGCTTAGAAGTAAGATGAAGTTGCTCTTGTTTAGAAAATGTTTTGGTCTTAGTGTTTTTATAATTTATCATCAAGACCTAAGTAGCCCACCTTGAGCGTGTCTTATTGGCATGAAGAAAGCAGGCGGAGAAAAAGCAATCGCATCCACCGTGCTCAGAGACACAGGAAGAGCAGGTCTGGCTGGCTGGCATCATTGGAAACATCTCCTGGAGAGAAGCCGAGGCCAGCTGGAAGCAGTTTTAGTAATCTAATGCGTAAGAAGCGTTTCCTGGATCGTGCCTACCTCATACTTCATCATAGAGACTTAATTTCAACCCAGTCCTAGAACCAGAGCCACCCCCAGTGCCTGTGAGGCCCAGATGGTGTCATCCTGTATCACCTCTGCCCTTCTCCACCTTCCCACCTTCCAAATATCTTCCTGCCAATTAAACCAGGTAGCATGAAACCTGATGGCACTCCGAGGAGCAAAGTCACAGGACAACATGACATGCAGCCCAAAGGACACAGCTATAATGGTAGCGGGGAAGGCTCCAGACTGCCCAGGAGCAAGCTGAGTCACTGTCTGCTGATGGCCGTTTATGCACAGAGGGCATTTTGCTTGCTGTTTTGAATGCCAGTGAAGTTCCCTTCTCTCACTGTTACTGCCTGTCATCAGGGGACGGGCATAGCCTCCCAGAGGCCAGAGGCACCAAGGGGAAAGTCTCTGTAGCCTCAGGATGGCCCTGATTGTAACTAAAGGAAAGAAAACTTTCATCCTACTCAGGAGCATCCATTCAGGCTTAAAATGTAACTCATCTAGCCAGTGAGAATAAGGAACAAAATACTCAGAAATCACAAAGATGACCCTCAGATCCTATAGACTCAAAGATCCTACCCAGAAGGTTCTGGCAGTGTTGGGCATGGCGGGCGTGTGGTCTGGGAGATGGAATAGTGCCTGAGATGGTGGGTTGTCTCCCTCTTCCACTCCTGACTCACCAGGCAACCTCGGTCAGGTCTCTGGACCACTCGGAGCTTTCTTTTTTCCACCACTTTTAAATATAAGGCAAACACTGTCAGTCTGATGGCTGTGGTGATTAATGAGGTAACATTTGTAAAATGCTAAGAGCTTTCCAGAGCTCAAATGCAAATGCTTTAGACCAAATACTCTGGATAATAGTTAAAACATAAAAAGGGTTAGTCACCAGTTGGCTGAGAATATGAACCCGGGAAGGAATTACAGAGGGGGTGTGTTTTGTGGAAGGATTTGGCTGGGACTGGGTGGACATCAGGGAAAGGGAAAAAGAAGGGACAGAAGCTTTGGGGCTTGATAAATCTGAAACACGAATTATTCTGTTTCCAAAAGAAGCCATTGACTTTTAAAACTGCTCACCTTTTTCAACTCCAGAGATAATTTAATTATACAAAACTCTTTCTCTATATACATAACCCTATAGGGTATAATCCAATGTGTGAGAGTAGATTATACTGAAATTTTTGTTCTTATCCCAAGGAAATGATACTACATGAATCTGTGGGAGGGGCTGTAGACTGATGGGCTTGGCATTGGTAACTTCGTTGTCCCCGTTTTCTGTGGAAATGGAAGAATCAAATTAATCATTGGCAAATTCGATAACAGATGTGTTTCTCAGCTAATCCACATCAGGCATTCAAAAAGTAATTACCCCCTAAAGCTTGTTGTGTTCCTACGTACATTTGGCATCAACTACAGCCCTCCACCGCTTTGTTTTTATCTGACTTGAAGCTGAAGCCTTCGGGGTGATACTCCAAGTGCTGCTTTAGATTATAAAGTCTTAACGGCCCCTCGCTTTAGGGCACTGTGTTTATTGATGCTATGTAAGCAATTTACAGTCCCTTAATAGCGCATTCACCACAACGTTACAGTGTTTAACTTGTTAAATTATATTTAGAGCTTCAGGGAACATTACCTCATTGGCTTCACTAGCATGGGTTATTGATATCGCAGAGGAGTTATGGCAACATCCACCTGACTGGGGACGGCCACAGAACGTTTTACAGGCTGCAGGCAAAGGTGGAGCACAAAATTTGAGCAGAGGCGGTTGAGGAAATAAGGGCCTGACGAGAGAGATGGAAGAGGAGGAGACGCTGGGGAAAGAAGCCAGGGAAGAGAGAAGGGACTGAGGAGAGCAGGACCGACATCTTAGAGGCGTTTCTTAAGCTGTAACGCAAGGGGACTGCCAGTGGCGGCCATTTTGATTCCAACTTCAGCCACGGCCACCACCGGGCGTGTTCCGTCCCCAGTCTCCCTGTTGGTGAGAAAAATGTCCTGGATCCAGGGATTCAGGAGATGGCATTGACCTCCAGCTGTTATAGCCACACACCCCACGGGCTTAGTGTTTGGTGTCCAGCTCTTCAAGGCTAAAATTTCTTCAAAGGAAACAATGGAAATGTTAAGAAGAACAAAGAGAGGGAGGAAGAGGAGGAGGAGGAGGTGAAAGAGAAGAAGGAGAAGCAGCAGCAAAATTTTTATTAGAATAAAGAGAGACATAAAGTAAGGATAAAATATCTTTGAGCCTGAAGCTTAGTGATGTCATGAGGCTTCTTCAGAAAAGCAACCAAAGGCCAAAATATTAAAACCCACTGAAGAGGCTAGCAAACAGACACGCGAGCCCAACCAAGTGGCTGACATGGTCCGGGGTCTAAGTTCATGTGACATCTGCCGGCTCACGCGTGGCTGAGGTCTGCAAGCAAACCGTCAGGAATGACAAGGACAGCAGTGCATAACCACTATGAGAAAACAGCATTCTCTTGTTCCCCATATGGAGGGTCTACACTAGGTTTCTCATACTCAGATTCTTACTAATAAATGACAACCAAAATAAAACAGGAAGTGGAAAAAACAACAGGCATCCAATGAAATAAATAGCAATGCTTACCAGGCCATTTTGGCTAACGTGATTGTTAACAAGGAATTAGGGAGGGAAACGACAGGTTCTGTGTATTTTAAAAGGTAGAAAATTAGAAGAAGGGAAAAATGCTATCTTAAACATAAGCACATAGTTTCCTATGAAAGTGAAGAACTAGGCATGTAGGTACTAAATCTCAGAATGTGATCTCTTGAAGAAAAATTTCAGTCTTGAGTATAAATCAGAAGTTCCCATTCCTCTACGATTTGACAGATTTGAATGTTGGATCTAGTAACTCATGTAATATCTAGGGCTGCATCTAATAAATTATCTAATATCTAGGGTTACAGTTCCCAAACTGTGTGTCTAGGTACCCCAGGGTGCTGTCCTGAACTCACAAGGATGCCACAGAATACTCAAAATTTTAACGGATACACAGCAATACTTAACATTTGTTGGACACTGTGCAACCTCGAAGCTATCAGCGTTTCAACATTAGATTGTACTACATGCCTTTAGAATATTTCACATCATTACAAAGCTGGATTTGGTGGTTGCCGTGATAAAAAGCAAACACCACACAAAAATAAACGTGGAACAGAAAATGAGGGTGGTGATGTCCAATGTGGCTCTAAGATTTGAGAAGTTATGAGGGCCCAACAGGTAC
Source organism: Lepilemur ruficaudatus (assembly GCA_963574885.1). Taxonomy (NCBI): domain Eukaryota; kingdom Metazoa; phylum Chordata; class Mammalia; order Primates; family Lepilemuridae; genus Lepilemur; species Lepilemur ruficaudatus. Next base: position 4,946 of record CAUYRT010006028.1, on the reverse strand, counting down.
ACATGTCCCATTAGTAAGTAACTACGGTTATATGAAAGTATTCTTTTTGTTATTTCAATGTCTTTGTATTATTTATTTCAAAAAGCTACTAAGATGCATGTACACTTATTAAGTAGTTTGGGCCTAACTACTTAACAAGCAGAATGGTATGGTGTTTCTTTTAGCCTAAGCCTGCCAGAAAAAATTATTGAAATATTGAGGGTGTCTTTAACTGAAAAGGTTTGTGAACCTCTGATCTAAGGAAAACTAATAGAGAAAATAATTTATGGTAATATTTAACAAAAAAGTAATTAGAAAAAAACATAATTTGGGCTAATTAGCCCTTAGGATAGCTGGTTGTGTGGGTAAAAGAAGAATCTGCTGTGTTTTCCAAAGGTCAGTAGAGATTCAGATGGTTTGGAAATTTACTGAGCTAGCATCATGGGGATTTCTATGCTCTGAATTTTGGAAAGTTCCCAACACATATAAGACCTAGAGCCAGATATTTCTGCATGTTTAACTTTCTCCACATCCATTTGGCCCCGCCAATGCCCTGATGCTTAATTATCTTACTGTAATTATTCTTTGCTTTTAGGGTGGTACCATGAATGTCATCTGTCACTGATAATGGTCATTTATTGAGTAAGCCTGAGACGGTTTAACACATTTTAGGAGACATTTCACTGACAGCTAAGAAAACCACAGAGCTCAGGTCTATTGGAGTTTACTGAAGTTGGAACCCAACACCCCAGAGTACATTGGGGCATCATGCTTTTCATTGTAAAGGGTGTGAAATATGAAGCTAAAAAGAACTAAAGAAGATGGAACTGCATCTGTCAAAAGGAACCTTCAAGACAACATTCCACCAATGGCCAAATGTTTCAATCTTGAAAAAGACCAAGAGAACAGCATTAAATTCATGGTCCAGTTTCAAAGAATTTAAACTCAAGCTGATGGCAGAGACAGGAATTGAAACGGGTCACAAAACTGACAGAACTAAAATTCCAATCCAGAATTGCCTGGAGAATGTGTTGAAGCTTTATGGTTTCTAACTGAAGGCTAAAAAGAATGGGCTGCCAAACTCCAAAGTTCTAGTCTTAACTCCAAATATTTGCTTTGATGTCATCTTCAAAAATCCACTGCTGCATGTTCATTTATGGACAGTAGTTTATTAAGCAAGATCTGCATAGCACCCCACTGGGTACTCCAAGAACCCCCTAAGAAGTATACATTTAGTCTTTATCTTCAAGGAGTTAGAAAGACAAACCCATACACTTACAGAGGTACATGTCAAAAGAAGACAATGTCAGAGTCATTAGTCTGCCTCCATATAATTATAGGTCAAACAAGTGGTTCATGCAACAAGAGTCCAGAGGTGTGATGGTTAATTTTATGTGTAAGCTTGGCTAGGCTATGGTGAACAGTTGTTTGCTTAAAAGCAAGTCCAGACATTGCTATGAAGGTATTTTGTTTGTTTTTTTAAGAGATGGGGTCTCATTCTGTTGCCCAGACCGGAGTGCAATGGCATGATCATAGCTCACTGCAACCTTGAACTCTGGGGCTCAAGTGATCTTCCTCCTTCAGCCTCCTGAATAGCAAGGACTATAGACACGCACCACCACACCCTGCTAATTTTTATATTTTTTGTAAAGATGGGGTCTCATTATGTTGCCCAGGCTGGTCTCAAACTCCTGGCCTCAAGTGATCCTCCTGCCTTGGCATTCCAAATGCTAGGATTATAAGTGTGAGCCACCGCACCTGGCCCATGAAGTATTTTTTAGATGTGATTAACATTTAAATCAGCAGACTTTGAGTAAAGCAAATTACCCTCCACAATGTGGGTAGGCCTCATCCAATCAGTTGAAGGCATTAAGAGCAAAGACTAAGGTTTCCCAAAGAAGAAGCAATTCTACCTTAAGAGTGTATCACAGAAACTTTGCCTGAGTTTCCAGCCTACAGGTTTTGGACTCAAGTCTACAACTTCAGCTCTTACTTGAATATCTAGCTTGATGGCCTGCACTACAGACTTCAGACCTGCTATCCCCCACACATTCCAACCTCCCACTCTATCTCTCATGCCTTCTCTTCTCCCTCTTGGTGTATAGGTAGGTATTAGTAGGTATATCTCCTATTGATTCCGTTTTTCTGGAGAACCCTAACACAAGAGCAAATAAAGGACACGGTTGACTAGCACCGTCAGGGAGCCCTCCAATAAGGAGGCCAAACTAGATATGGGCCTAGAATATCATTTGGGATTTAGAGGAGGATGCGCCTACTTGCTGCCATACTTGCTGTTAAGGAATGGTCATTCTGGAAATCAACCTAGATGAACTTATGGAATTAAATATGCATATATATCCCTATAGTCTCAACAGGTCTATACAAGGATGGTGATCACGACAAAGCCCCCTCTAATATTTGTGGGTTCCAGGGCAAGAATACAAATGGAAGCCTGTAACTCACATGATAAATTGTATAAAGTTAACAACTGAGTAACAAATATGTTCTACTCTCTACTTTGACAAATATATATTCACAATAACCTGGAAGGCCAGGTTTGAATTAGTAATTCTCAATTCCTTGGGGCCCCCAGTCTCTAGCTCTGACCCCCAAACTGCACCCTTTCTTTCCACTCCCATCTCTCTCCACACCAAGAGTGGCCCATGTGCTTGCACCAATCTATAAGTGAGGAAACCAAGACTTAGACAAGTTATTCAAGATTACTAAATAAGTAGTAGAATAAGGGCTTGAATTCAGGTTTCCTGACTCCCGATCCTGCATAGCTCAGTTATTTTCAGTGAACAAAGTTGACCAGAGAACTGCCTGTAAAATAGCCCTAAAAATGAGCTATCAAGATGGATGGGGTGACCCTCGATGGATGACAGTCATCACCATAAAGAAATTGCAGCCCATTTGTACAAGTTCCATGCACATCTCTTCTAAATGATCAAGTCTTGGCCACTCCTCAGGTCAGTGATACAGTCTTTCTTTGCAAGAAGGGATCCCATTGGAATCTTCAAACTATTGAGATTGTAAAATGGTGCAGACATTTTGGGAAACAGAAAATAGTATGATAGTTCTTCAAAGGGTTAGACATAGAGTTAACATATACCCATATACCCAGAAATTCCACTCCTAGGTATGCTCCCAGAGAAATAAAACTTACGTCCACACAAAAATGTGCACACAAATATTCATATCAGTGTTATTCATAATAACCAAAAAGTAGAAACAACACAAATGCCCATGGATAAACAAAATGTGGTATATCCATACAGTGGAATATTATTTGGTCATTAAAAAGAATGAAATTTTGATACATGCTACAACATGGATGAACCTTGGAAGCATTACACTAAATAAATGCTAGTCATAGTAGATCATATGTAGTATAATTATATATATATATCATATATATAGATCATATATAGTATGATCATATATAGATCATATATAGTATAATCCCATTTATATGAAATGCCCAGAATAGGCAAATTCATGGAGGCAGAAAGTAGATTATGGTTGCCTAGAACTGAAGGGAATTGGGGGAGTGACACCAAAGGACCTGATCTTTTTGGGGTGATAAAAACATTCTAAAATTGATTATGGTAATAGATAATTAAAGTGGGTGGATTCAGACCATAGAATGCTATAGAAAAGTTAGAAGCAATGAAGATATGAGCAACAAGGAAAGATCTTTAAAGCAGTGTTGCATGAAAAAAGTAATTGCATAAGAAATATCACATTGTTATTCAATTGACACACACAAAATTATATATTTTACAAGGATACATGGAGAAGGAGAGGAGAAAGGGAGTAGGAACTGAAGATAGAGAGCAAAAGGTAGAGCAAGAGTGGGAACTTTCTCAGACCAGTGATGACAATGTACTCTGAGAAGTTAATTCAACTTCCTATATTTAAAGTTTGAAAGAAAATTATTGGTGCTGGAAAATTTGGATAGCCACATGTAGAAGACTGAAACAGGATCCACACCTTTCACCTCTCACAAAAATCAACTCACAGTAAATAACAGACTTAAACCTAAGGCATGAAACTATAAGAATTCTAGAAGAAAATGTTGGAAAAACTCTTGTAGACATTGGCCTAGGCAAAGAATTTATGAAGAAGACCCCAAAGGCAATCACAGCAACAACAAAAATAAATAAATGAGACCTAATCAAATTAAAAAGCTTCTGCACAGCCACAGAAACTATCATGAGAGCAAACAGACAACCTACAGAATGGGAGAAAATATTCGCATGTTACACATCCAATAAAGGGTTGATAACTAGAGTCTATATAGAACTCAGGAAAGTCAGCAAGAAAAAGTCAAACGACCCCATCAAAATGTGAGCAGGGGACATGAACAGAAACTTTTCAAAAGAAGATAGACTAATGGCTAACAAACATATGAGAAAATACTCAACATCTCTAATCATCAGGGAAATGCAAATCAAAACCACAGTGAGATATTACTTATATCCAATGAGAATGGCCTTTATCAAAAAGTCCAAAAACAATAAATGCTAGTGTGGATGCAGAGAGATAGGAACACTCCTACACTGTTGGTGGGACTGCAAACTAGTGCAACCTCTGTGGAAAGTAATATGGAGATACCTCTAACAGCTACCAGTAGAACTACCATTTGATCCAGCAATCCCATTACTGGGCATCTACCTAAAGGAAAAAAAGACATTCTGTAAAAAAGACATCTGCACTAGAGTGTTTATAGCAGCACAATTCACAATTGCAAAGATATGGAAACAACCCAAGTGCCCATCAATACATGAGTGGATTAATAAATGTGGTATGTGTATACTATGGAGTTCTACTCAGCCACAAAAAACAATGGTGATATAGCACCTCTTGTATTATCCTGGATAGAACTGGACCCCATTCTACTAAGTGAAGTATCCCAAGAATGGAAAAACAACAGCACATGTACTCACCATCAAATTGGTATTAAC
>CAUYRT010006024.1:0-29792 GCA_963574885.1 Lepilemur ruficaudatus | reverse complement strand
ACTCTCCTGGCTCAGAAGGAAAACAGCTGGGTAGGGAGGGCAAGGACCCAAGACCAGACTGGCAGGTCCGCTGTGGCTGGCTGTCACCATGTTCCCCTAACCTTCCCTTCAAATGCTGAACAGGAGCTGAATGGGAGCCGCAGATAGACTCTGACTTTTTTTTTTTTTTCCTCTTTCCCCAACCTCTTTCAAATGCCGGATCTTCTTGACTGGTTTGGGACTGGTAGGGGGGCTGTGGTCACTATCAGAGCAGCCTGCAGGCTAGGGGAAACTTCCCATCCCCTATTTAGTGTCTGCACTCAGAGTCTGCACGTAGCACAGCTTCCTAAGGCTCGCTCGAGCCCACAGCGTCCCAACTCACTGAAACCCCACTGTTCAGCTGCAGGGTAGCACGGTCGCTACATCTATCCAGAGTCTGCCAAAACCTCAGTGAGTTCCCAGGGCAGGGTGAAGGCACTCTCCGCACTCACTCCTGTGGCAGAGGGGAGCACCTACTCGGCTAGGGACTTCCCCAAATAGAGGAGCACACCGGAGAGTTCAAAATTTTTCCTGCTCCAGTTTTTTCTCCACACAGCCCATCTGCCTACACCACTGTTACCCGCAGACTTCAGCCACTTCCCTGCTTGCAAGGGTGTGGGGCACAGTGGGGGAAGGATCGTCCCCCCCCCCGGGGAGTCAAAACGCCCCGGCACAGACGCTGGCCAGCCGTCCAGAGCGGGAACTGGAATCCCTCTCTAAGGCACCTGTCAGACTCTCTGTACTTCGTGAGAAATTTTCCAATTCACCTCTGTTTTCCACAGAGGTCCAGTGTCTCACGCTGTTTCTCTGTAGGTCCACAGAGCTGGTCCTGTGGAAGTGGAGTTCACTCACGTGCAGTGGTCTGCCTATTTCACCTCCGACTCTGAGAGCATAGAGCCAGGAGGCCACCCCATTCCGCCATTTTCCCTTAACATATTCTCTTTTAATGGACAAAAATTGTATGTATTTATCTTGTGCAGTATGATATTTGACATATATAAACATTGTAGAATGGCTAAATTGAGATAATCAGCATATGTGCTATGTCACATACTTATTATTAAAATCTCTCTTAACAATTTTTAAGGACACAATACACTGTTATTAACTATAGCCAACATGTTGTACAGTAGACATTTTGAACTTATTCCTCCTGTCTTACTGAAATTTGTACCCCTTGACCAACATCTCCTTAATATCCACTCTTTAGTACCTTGTAATAGTCATTTGACTCTCTGTTCCTATGAATTCAAATTTTTACACTTCACATATAAATGAGATCATATGGTATTTGTCTTTTTGTGCCTGGCTTATTTCACATAATGTCCTCCAGATTCATCCATGTTGCTGCAAATGGCATGATTTCATTTTTAAGGCTGAATACTATTGCATTTTATACATACACCACATTTTCTTTATCCATTCTTTCATTGATGGACACAGGTTGATTACATATCTTTGCTATTGTGAATAGTACTACAATAAACATGAGAATGCAGATATTTCTTCGACATACTATAATAATTTTGTATCCTTTGAATATATACCTAGAATATTTGCTAAATCATACAGTAGTTACATGTTTTATTTTTTTGAGGAATTTCCATACTATTTTCCATAATGGCTGTACTAATTTACATTCCCACCAAGGGTATGCAGACGTTCCCTTTTCTCCACATTCTCACCAGTGCTTATCGTTTACTCAGTGTATGTAGCTTTCATCTCCTTGGTAAATTTATTCTTAGGTACTTTATTTTACTTGTAGCTATGGCAAATGAGATTGTTTACTTGAGGTTTTTGGGATAGTTTGTCATTAGTATGTAAAAGTGTCACTGATTTTTGTATGTTGATTTTGTATCTTGAAAATTTACAGAATTTGTTTATTAGTTCTAAAAGCTTTTTGGTGGAGTCTTTAGGGTTTTTTTCATAAAAGATCATGCCATCTGCAAACATGGACAATTTGACACATTTTTTTCTCTTTCTTCTGTTTCAGGATTTGCTTTGAATATCAGTAATTTTCCTCTATGTCCTGATTTAGTTTCAGGATACAAGTTTTGATATACTGTTTGCTTGTTATTATGATGATGAAAATATTTTTGATTTCCATTGTGATTTCTTTCTTGACCCATTGGATTTTCAGAAGTGTATTTCTTAATTTCTGTATTTGTGAAGTTTTTTTGTTATAATCAATCCTCATTATTCATTCATTCTGCATTTGCAAATTTGCCTTCTCAGGAAAATCTATTTGTATTTAAATATATGCTCTTAGAGGAAAAACTAAAAAAGAACTCATTACAATATATCAAGCCTAAGTACACGTTTAAATTAAAATTGAAGACAGCTTTTTTGATAATAAAAAAAAATCTTTTTGTCACCCCAGTATCAATATTCATGGCGCCATCCCTGTCACTGGCAGACTGCCACAGAATGGGGAAGAATTTGAGTTCATGTGATACACTTGTTCCCAGCTGAGGTAGAGCAAGACAACATTTTGCCTTCTTGTTTCAGCTGGCATATAGGGATGACCAGAGGATGGAAATGGTGGGCGCAGTGCAGTGTAATACTGGAACTTCTGGTTTGGGGGTAACAGGATGGGGTTTAAATTCCACCTCTGGCACCTGTTAGTGGGGTAGCCTCAGGGAAGCCACTCAACATTACTGAATTTCACTTTGCCTTTTGTAAAATAAAGAAAATAAACTTTACTAGAATGAGTTTTTCTTTAGCATTTAAGAGTATCATTTATGTGATATGTATATATGTGCGTATTTCCCCTACATATAAAAATTCTGTGTTCACTAATTCAGTGTTCATGGAGACTTTATAGAATATAACTACTGCAAATAATGAGAATAGACTGTTTTTTTTTTTCTTAAGGAAATTTCTATCTAATTCATTCATGTTCCCAATTCTTTTACCTTTGCTGAGGCTAGTTTTATGGCCCAGTATGTGTCAATCTTGGTAAACATTTCAAATGCACAATTGTTGGGTCAATCATATGATTTATGGGTTGAATTGTATCTCCCCAAAATTTGTATATTGAAGGTCTAAATACCCAGTGCTTCAGAATGTGACCTTATTTGGAAATAGGATCATTAAAGACATAATTAGTTAAGATGAGATCATAATGGAGTAGGATGGGCTCTTTATCTAAAATGAATAGTGTTCTTATAAGAAGAATGCTATGTGAAGATACAGACATTAACACGTGGAGAACACCAAGTGAAGAATAGAGTTATGGTGTCACAAGTTAGGGAACTAGCAGAAGATAGGAGAGAGGCTTGGAACAGATCTATCTCTAGTGCCTTCTGAGGGAGTGTTGCTCTGCCAACATTTTGGTGTCAGACTTTAGCCTCCAGAACTGATAATTTCTGTTTAAGCTACCCATAGTTTACGGTACTTTGTCACATCAGCCCTAGGAATCAATACAGTTTATATGTGGCAATTAGATCACATTGTCATTCCTGGTCAAATCTGTTACACCATTTTTACCTGTTTATTCTATCAATTATGGATAGAGGTGTAAAAATCTCTCACTATAATTATGAGTTTTCTTTCTCCTTTCAGTGACATCAATTTTTGATATTATAACTCATAAAAATTTATATTTATTTATAATATAGAGTATAAAATAATCTGCAAAATATAATTATGCAATATATAAATTTCATAATTTCTGCATTATTTTAAACATTTTTTCAGATTTACACCCATATTTCCTTTTTTTATTGCTTTTTCTTTATTCTTCCCTTTGAACTTTATCTGAGATTAATTGCCTTCTGGCCCAAGAGCATTCTTTACTATTTCTTTTAGAGCAGGATTATTGGTGACAAATTCTTTTAAGTTTTGCTGGTCTAAAAGTATCTTTACTTTGCCTCCATTTAAAAAAAATTCAGTACTTTGAAGATATCAGTTCATAATTTGCTGGCTTCCACTCTTACTATTAAAAAATTAGCTGTCAATCTTATTGTTTTTTTAAAAATGAAGTGTCATTTTTCTAGCTATAAGAATTTTTTCTACGTATTTGGTTTTCTGCATTGTTCATAGAATATACCAAGTGCATTTTCTTCATGTTTATTCTGGTAATGATTCTTGTTTCTATGTCTTTTTATCTCTTTAAATATTGTTCTGCTTCCTTATTTCTCTTCTCATTTTAGGACTCCAGATCCTTATATTTGACCTTTTCATCCTGCCCTTTGGTGTTTATGCTCTCCTTTTCCTCTGTATATTCTATCTTTATTCTCTCAATTTCAAGCTTCATCTTGCTTCATTTCTTGAGTTCTCATTTTGGCTGTGTGTGTGTAATTTGCTATTAAATCCACCCATTAAATTGTTTTCATTTTTTTCTTTTCTTTTTTTTTTGCCTCAAGTCTTGCCTTGCTATATGCATGGTTATTGTTAACTAAAAGTTGGAGATTGTATATGAAAAATAGTAGAGATCAATTGAAGTAATGAATGATGATCCATGTCTCTTGAAAGGATTTATTTTGCTGCTGTCAGACAACTAAGCTAAGCTAAGGTTCAGCTGACCTGAACCTAAGCCCCTCTTTTCTTGCTGACTATAAACTAAGGGTCACTCAAAGCTTCTAGAGGCTATCACATTTCTTGGTTCACGATCCCCTTTCTCCATCTTCAAAGCCAGCAAAGGCAAGTTGAATTCTTTTGGTGCTACAATCTCTCTCTCTCTCTCTCTCTCTGTATATGTATTCTATATATATTTAATACATATTTACATATTAACACATATATTATTAAATACATATATAATTATATATATTTAATTTTAAAATAATTAAAGGAATTTTTAAAAAGTGATATTTGTGCTTTATTAGTCAGTTAAGTGAAGGCCATCTGGTCCTACATATGAAGAAATACACCCATAGACATGCACTTCATTTTTTTTCTTTGATGTTGATTAATCCTGATTCTTTCAAGGATAAATGAAATTAATATTTCATAAAGCATAAAGTAGAATAATCTATGTTAGTAATTGCAAGAAAGAGTTTTAACAATTCCCTTTTTCTTTGCATGATTCAAGAAGTTTTGCTGAGTAACTCAAATATTTAGGAATGACATCTATGAGTGTATGTGGTAGAAAATGGTAGCATATATTTCTGAGGAATAGTGTAGTTTTCAAATAAGTATTATCCATAGTATTCTGTTGTATTTTCACAATTCTTCTGTGATATAGGCAAGGCATGAATAATTAATCCAATTTTACTGATGAGGAACTTGAGACTCAGGAGTTATAAGCGATATATCCACAGGTTTAAGAGAGCTAATTGTGGCAAGCCAAGGAATCCCTTAAAACAGATTTCTTTTCACTTTCTTCATTGTTCTTAGAAGTTTTTAATAGAAATTTCTTGGACATTAAGAGTTGACAAATTGCCTGATACTTCTCCCAAAGATTTTACATGATGTTCAGGCCTTTGTTCCAGAGAATTGCCCAGCTCCATGTCCAACTTTTCAGATACCAGAGAAGTGGCCATATAGCCACAGATTTTCCAGATATGGTTATTAAACTTTTGTCATTTTGATATGACTTTAGGAACATTAATAATGTATTAATATTAATAACTATCTCTCTATTATCTTTTCTTATTTATTTTAAATCATGAGCCGTTCAATAACAATATGTAAACAGGCAGAAATAATAGAAGATGCTTATGCGGTTGTTATCACTACCTCATACGAAGGGGTCAGGGTGAGCTGGTATGTTAGTTGATTGGTGTGTGCTCAATGGCAATGAAGTAAAAGATCGCAGAACCCACACCAGAGAAGTGGGTTTAGCTTTGCTACTTGCTAGCCATGCAGTTATGAACAAAAATAATCACTCTGAAAAAATACAGAAATACATTTATAACTCATTTGAATTACAGTTTTATGGCTACCAAAGTAATCTATGTGTAAGTGAGTTCCTCTAGCCAGAAATAAGATGCAACATGAAGACTTTGAACGTGCTGTTGCTGAAGGCGTTTTTTCATTCTTTCTTATAAATGAAATTTAATCTTTGACTTGAAGAAAAATCACTTCAGAGGCTGCGTGACAGTACTATGGTGGATAACTCTGCCAATATTACATAAGTTCTGTATACTGTACATTTTACATGACTGACGATATTATGAGATACAACAAAATCTACCTTTGATTAGAGAGACTTCTTTGCATCATGATGACGTTCTGTTTTATGTGGCTTATCAAAACTCCTCTCTATCTCTGAAAGCCTTGCCAGCAGTAGAAAAGGCCAAACATCTGTCCTCTTTCTCTGTGACATAGTAGATACGTATAAATGCAGTCCCACCCCTCTTTTTAGTGTATGTGTATCTGGCTCTTTATATTAGCTTGATCTTTCAGTGCACATTATTTCCCCCTTTAATCTAACCCTCTGTTATGTGGGTTTTGAATCTTATTTCACATGTGATAGAGCAGACACTATGAAACCCTCATCATTCATACTGTGTCAGAACTCAAGATACAAGGAACTGTTTTTCTTCTACTTCATTTTTCCTTTATGGTAATTCATCTCATTTCTTTTCAGAATAACTGTAAAATTTTGAAGTCGTTCTCATCAGCATCAAATCACTTTTTCAAACTAGTATTGGTCACATCAACTATCCTTTTTTAAAAAAATCATCCTTTTAAGATGAAACCTTATCTCTTCTCCCTGAATTTTACTACTTTCCCAACTTTTGTGGTCTGTTCTTTTATAAAAATTCTATTTCCATTTTTTTAAGCAAATAATCCAAAGGTCCAAGCAGACAGTTCAAAGTATAATAAGAACCCATAAAATATTGCTGATAAACATACCAAATGACATTAGTTCACCTAATTTAATATTTATTTATTATATTATGTATTCAAATGCATATACTGAGTGTTTAGTCTCTCAAGGAGGACCTTGTCCATAGAGAGAAATGGACATGTAAAATCAAATTTTAATATGGTATGATTAGTATTAACAAAAATATGTAGAAAATACTCTGAGAGCACAAGAACAGGTAAAATTACCAATGACAATAAATCAGAAATGATTCGTGGAGGAGATAATATTTAGGTTTATTGCTGAAGGATTATTTTAGTAGGATGTAGAACTGAGTAGAAAGTACTGTAGAAATATAGGCAAATACAATAGTATGATTTATTAGTTATCTATTGCTGCATAACAAAGTACTACCAATTTAGTGGCCTAAAAAAACATGCATTAATTATCTCATAGCTTCCATGTGTCAGGAGTCTGGGCATGCTTATCTGAGTTCTCTACTCAGGGTCTCACATGGCTGTAATCAAGGCATTGGCCGAATCTGTGTTCTCATCTGGAAGGTCAACTAGGGAAGAATCAGCTTCCAAGCTCATTCAGTTGTTGAGAGATTTGATTCCCTTGTGGTTGTGTGTTTGATGCCCTGGCTTGTTACTGGCTGGAGGCTGGAAAATGCCATCAGTCCTAGAAACCACTCACATCTCCTTTCCACAAGTCTCTGTCCATGGGAATTTCAAACATGGATGTTTGCTTCTGCAAGGCCAGCAGGAAAACTTCTCATTTTTAAGGGCTTTCAGCTGATTAGGTTATGTCTGGCTGGGATAATCCCCTTTTTATTAACTCAAAATCAACGATATGGGACCTTAATCACAACTACAAAATCCCTTTACCTTTATCTATAACATGCCATACATCATGAGAGTGGCATCTCAACACCTTCTCCATATTCTATTTGTTACAAGGAAATCATCGGTTCCACCCACACTTTAGGGGAGGGGATTGTGCAAAGATGTGATCCCCAGATGTTGAGATCACATTATTGGGGGTCACCCTAGGGTCTGCCACAATTTAATGACAAGTACCCATTAAATACTGTGTGTTTTTCAAAACTTCAAGTACTATAGGTTCATAGAAGATAAATTGTAAAACACGCGTTAAGGTAGATAAAGGTCAGAATCCAAGAACTTTGGGTATTTTGTAAATGAGTTCAGATTTTTTTTCATGTGTGCAATGAGAAACTACATGGAAACAATGAGCAGGATGGAAGGCAGCAGACTGGGTTTGGAAATAGGGAAGTCAGTTAGAACACCCATGCAATAATCCAGCCAAGAGAAGGTGGGAGCTTTGCTAAAACCTATGAAATGAAAAGAAAAGAAAAGAAATAATTGATATTAAGTGATATTTAAGGAAAAAGATTACCATGAGCATCGAAGGTGGGGAAGACAGAGGGTTGTAGGGTAACTTATTTTCGTCTAAACTGGCTGTAAAGACTATACTTTCAGGGATCATTTCTATAGTCCATTATAAACTGGCTGTAATCTCCAGTTCAGTGGCTTCCCAACCTGGGGTTGGGAAGTAGCATTTACCATTGTATAAAAAATACTGATTGAGCAATTTTACACAAAGAATTCCATTAGGTGTTTTATGGGATTCAAATATTTATCAAATTCATTTGCCAACTCAAGAAGTATGTGGGATATATAACCTAAACGACTAGATGTATATATAAGGAAATGTGTACTATGATATGTGATACAATGCAATGACAAGTTATCTGGAGAATTTCATATTGGCTGTAAATTATGTTTTATGCAGAATATTAAGTAAAAATAAAATTTATAAGTAGAGATTGGGACTAAGTATAGCAATCATTGAGTGAGAGTTGAAGAACTTGAGTTTTATTCTATAGGCAATAGAGAAACAATAAAGGCTTTGGAGCCTGAAACTGACTCTACCAAAACAGTGTTCTCTGAAAGTTAATTTGAAAATTGACAACCATAATAGATTTGATGGACACAGTCTGGAGATAGGGAACCACTTTAAAGGATATTTTTATAATCTAGCATGAAATGAATATAGGCTCTGGCTGTATTTGGGCCAGTGGGATTGGAAAATGATGCAAGGCAGAAATGTTTGTCAAGAACCTCTACCAAAAGGTAGACGTGTGTGGTGTGTGGTAGAAGTGCATGAGGTATGTGGTAGCAGAAAATTTCTGGGGTAGGTCCTTATTTATTTGATAGTTTCACTTTCTTACTAGCATTTTAAGAGCTTCCTCATCTTACATGTCACCGTTAGTACACAATCTACTTTTCATGTGCTTTTGCCATTACCCTTGGTCATGGCTTAAAAATCAATCATTGTTGTTTAGTTAGAAGTATGTATCTCTTGTCTACCCAAAGGCTAGAATTCCTATTCTATGGATAATAATTATTTTATTAATAATACTACTAAAAATTGCTGTTTAACATGTATTATATGTAGGTGCTATTCTGAACACTCAACAAGAATTATCTCTTGGAATAAACTACATGGTTGTAAACCCAAATGATAGATGAAAAGCTGAGGTGAAATGACATGCTCAGGTTCCCACCTCTAGTTAGTAGCGGAATCAGGATTCTCATTTGGGAAATTCTCATTTGGACAGAAGTCTATTGCAGAGACGAAACTTGATCATTATATGATACTCCTAAATTTAACATTGTAAAAGAAATCTTTAATATTTTGTAATACTTTACATTGGTTCTCTATTTTCTTTTTTTGTTTTTTTTTTGATTATTACCCCTCTGCACTCTTCCTGCAGATGACTAGTATGGCTTTTCCACCTTATGTCATTTCCCCTAAATTGGGGGGGGGATTAAATGTTAATGGAGATGGTTTAATATTTATTGCATAGTAAATTACAAAAGGGAGGAGAAATTTGTCCTTTGGAAAGAAATCTATTTAAAAATATATATTCCTGTGTTGATGAGATTTGAAATAGGATGATAATCTAGTTTTATAGTTGTGGGCAAAACTAACATAGAACCTATTCAGTTAAATTCTCCCTGTGGTATAAAGTTGCTAAGAAGTATCATGTTCAATAAACTTCTCCATTGTTTAGGAAGGTATGTTACAGCCCCATTTTCCCCCTCAGAGTGCTGCTTCCTCTAAACACCTATGAGTATAACATCAACCCAAATTATGTCATCCAGTAAATAGGCAGCAGGCTACAAATTGTATCACTTTTATTTGTTCACTCACTTATTCTATCATTCATTTATTCAGCATAAATTTACTGAGCACTAAACAATACGAGATGTTGGCAATGCAGAGATGAAGGCAGGATTATTGTTATTTTTTTTTTAATTTCTGGGGACACACTTTGAATTCCCTTTATGATTGGAAGAGGGATACGAAGAAAGAAGTGATTCCAATCTATGGACAGGTTTATTCCCTCATTTGATAAAGGTACTTTCAAAAATGATAGCCTTGAGTAGCACTGCAGCGGCTGCCACAGTCAGACCTGGACAGAGGGAGAGCCCCTCTGTCCATCACAACTCCCTGGTGAGGTGCTGCACACTTCCCCAACCCTGCCAGCTGTGGGTGGCCCAGCTATTGCAACCCAATGAGCCTCCTTGCTGCCAACCACTATCCTGTGACCCATGCAGGCACTGGTCAAGGCCCCTTGACCTCTCCAGGCACCCACCAAGGTCCTATGACAAGACCCGCCACAAGATGCAGACCCGTGATGCACACAGGTGCCCACCAAGGTCTCACAACATGCCCAGGTGACCAACAAGGTCCTGTGACCAGTCCTGAGACCAGCTGAGACTTGTGACATGCCTAGGTACCCACCAAGCTCCTGCAACCTGCCCAGGCACTGGTCGAGGCCCCACAACCATCCAAGTACCTGTCAAAGTCCTGTGACCTGTCTGATCATCTGCCCAAGCCCTGCAATCCTTAAAGGCTCCTGCCAAGGTGCAGCAACCTGCACA
Organism: Lepilemur ruficaudatus; assembly: GCA_963574885.1. Classification (NCBI taxonomy): domain Eukaryota; kingdom Metazoa; phylum Chordata; class Mammalia; order Primates; family Lepilemuridae; genus Lepilemur; species Lepilemur ruficaudatus. The sequence goes on along the minus strand of CAUYRT010006024.1, from coordinate 19,046 downwards.
GGTGCTGGCTGAGGTCATGCCACTTGCCTACATGGAGAAGGACTTGCTCAGCCCCCAACAAAGGCTTCCTACAGTAGCTCGAAGACCAACCCACCAATCCAACCAATTATCCCCTAGCACCAGCTTGGATTGTGACAATCACAGGGGAATGGAATGGCTCAGAAGAACAGCAACATTACAAGTTCTCAGTGTATCTGCCCTCTCCTGCCAGGTCAATCTTCCAGAGTAGGACACAAAAGCACTATCTAGAGACTTCTCCTCCTTCTAAGAAGGAGAATTCGCCGCAAAGGATAACAGGTGCAGTGCAAACCTTTCAGCCCTGAGCTGAGAGAAGATATGAATGGAATTTTGGTCACATGAAAATACAAGGTACTTCGACACCCTCAAAGTATCACAACAGATCCACAGCCACAGACCTCAGCAAAAGAAAATTGTCAAAATCTCAGAAATGGAATTCAGAATATGGATGGCAAACAAGATGTATAAGAGTGAAGAGAAAGTTGAAAACCAACACAAAGAAATGAAAAAATATTTCAAAACATGAATGAAAAAATATGAAAAACTCACTAAGGAGATATACAATGTAAGAAAGGACATAACTTTAAGAAATGAAAGATTCATTTAGGGAATTACAAAATACAGCAGAAAGCTTCAACAACATGCTAGACCTAGTAGAAGAAAGGATCTAAGAGCTCCAAGACAAAGCTTTCAAACTAACCCAATCAGTCAAAGATGCAGAAAAAAAAGAAGAAAGTAAAAGAATGAACAATCACTCGGAGAAACATGGAACTATGTGAAATGCATCAATATATGAATTATAGTTATCCTGGAGGGAGAAGAAGAAAAAGCTAAAAGCATGGAAAACCTATTTGAGGGAATTATTGAGGAGAGCTTCCATGGTATTGTTGGAGATTCAGATAGCCACATACAAGATGATCACTGAACTCCAGGAAGCTTCATAAGAGGACATCACCAAGACATAAGTCATCAACCTGGCCAGGGTCAAAATGAGAGAGAAAATCCTAAAAGCTACAAGATGAAAGCAATAACTAACCCACAACGGAAAACTCATCAGGCTAACAGTAGACTTCCCAGCAGAAACCTTACAAGCCAGAGGGACTGAGGCCCCAATTTTAGTCTTCTTAAATGGAACAACCACCAGCCAAGAATTTTGTATCCTGTAAAACTAAGTTTCATAAATGATGGAGAAATAAACACTTTTCCAGACAAGCAAGCACTAAGAGAATTTGTCGCTACTAGACCTGCCCTACAGGAAATGCTCAAAAGTGCATTATACATGACACAGTATAATAGAGACCCACCAGGGTAAAAACACCCCAAAGTTAAAGCTCACAACTCTTTTAAAACAACAGCACAAAAGTGAAAACAAAACAATAAGGTATCAGCCAACATGATGAACAGAACAGAATCCCACAGAGCAATACTAACACTGAAAATGAAGAGTCTAAATGTCCCACTTAAAACATGTAGACTAGCTAAGTGGATGAAGAAATACAACCCAAATAAATATTTTCTGTGTTCTAGAAACACATCTAAAGCACAGGGTCTCTCACAGACTCAAGGTAAAGATATGGAAAAAAATATTCCATGCAAACAGAAACCAAAATCAAGCAGGTGTAGCCATTCTCATCAGATAAAATACACTTCATATCAGCACTGGTAAAAAATAAAAAAAAAAGTGGTCATTATACAATGGTAAAGGGAGCAATTCAACAACAAGACATAGCAATCCTAAATATATAGGCACCTGATACAGGAGTTCCCAATTTTATAAAGCAAATTCTTTTAAATCTAAGCAAAGCAATAAACAGTAACACCTTAATTGCTGAGGATCTCAACACTCTTCAGACAGAACTGGACAGATCATTAAAGCAAAAATAAAGAAACACTGTTCTTAAATGGAACTGTAGAACAAATGGACCTCACTGACATTTATAAAACATCCTACCTCAGAACTACTGAATATACATTCTTCTCATCAGCATATGTGACATTTTTCAAGATTGATCACATCTTGGACCATAAAACAAGCCTCAGCATATTAAAAAAATCAAATAATATGATGTATTTTCCCATACCACAGTGGCATAAAATCAAAAATCGATTCTAAGAGAAGCACCCAAATCTCCACAAAATCATGGAAATTAAACTCCAATAAGCAAAATGTAAACCATTAAAACAAAACAAAAGATCAATAAAACAAAAAGTTGTTTCTTTGGAAAAATAAACAAAATCAATAGACCACTATATTAGTCAGATTAACCAGAAATAGAAAAGAGAGGACTCAAATAACCATAACCGCAATCAGAAATGAAAACAAGACATTACAACTGACACTGTAGAAATATAAAATATCAACTGTGAATATGGTGGACCAGAGACACCAGCTGCCAGATTGTCTCAGAAGGAAGGAAAAGTTTTAGATGAAAAAGAAAAAACAAACAAACATAGATCGGGTGTAATTCCAAGTGAAATGTGCCAGAACCTACCAGAGACTCCACAGGAAGAAGTTGTGGAGCAGAACAAGAAGAAGCAAGATATCAGCAGAGATCAACCTCTGAGAGGCTTGAAGTCCAGCAAGAAGGGTAGGTGCAGTGGTTTTTTTCTCCCTCACTCTCATCTCTGGCACTTAGTGGGTTCCCGGGTTGCTGGAAAGCCCTTCTACCCTCACGAGCCCAAAAGCTGCTGCTGCCAGTGAACCGGGAGCTTTGTGAGGACATTTTTGACATTATTGATTACATAATAGCTAGATTTTTTACAAAATAATGAACATCTTTAAGTATATCTAATTGAAGTTTCTTGAATGCAGCCTTATTTGATTGCAGGTACATTAATGCGGACTTCCAACATGGAAAGGTTCCCCACCCCTCTTCTAGACTCACGGAATACAGTAGTATACATAATATCTTTTGAGGGAAAGCAGCAGACTGTGAACATGTAAACAAATCTATGTGAATGCTTGTGGAGGCATTAGGCAGTGATTGGTAGAATGTAAAAGAAAATTAAGATAGGGGAGGGGAGGCTGTTGGGTTCCATGTTATATTGATGGTCAGGAAAGGGAAGAGGGACACCAAGTAATTATGTAGCGAGTCCCCTGGATATCTGTAAAACAGTGTCTGAGACAGTATAAACAGCACAGGCAGAAGCATTAAGGCTTGGCAGATTCAAGGAATTGTCAAGAGGATAATGTGTATGGAATGAGCCTGCAGCTGTAGGACATAGGATCAGTTTATGATATAAAGCACAAAATTAGGTGGCTGGCACAGGCATGGCCAATAAACAGAAATGAATGTTATCTTCACTTAAAAATGTCACAAAGAGTTTTGAACTATGTGTAGACTTCTATTGTTAGTAATGAGGCATCTGTAAATAGCCATTTTCTTTCTTGGATTGTTGTCACTATCCTAAAACCTGATGTCTTTTTCTACCATTCTGCACATACCGTTTCCTTCTGTTAGTTCTGCAAGAGATTCTGTACGTTTTCAGAAACTTATGATCTATAAAACACAAATTATAATCTATATTTTAAAGGATTTTTGTAAGGAAAATTTGATAAAATTATACCAAATATGTAAATGTAGGGTACTGTTAATTCATCCTCAACAAACAAGCCGTGGTAGAAAATTTATGGGTTTTTGTGACACAAATTTTATTACCTAAGTTTATTTCATTATTAGAAGCTTTATTGACATTTAATTTGATTTAATATATAACCATAATTTTATAATGGCAGTGCTCTGTATGGAATGAAATTTAGTATTAAATGGGCTTTCCTGAACATCGACTTATTTACTGAAGTATTGAAATTTTTTTTGTATATAATAAATCATCAATTTCTCATCACATCTCAATAAAAAAGCTCCTGGATGTACGCTCTACCTTAAAACATTAAGGTTTGGCATCCTTTTATGTTTCTATAATATTATTGGAACACTCATCATAATGCACTATACTCAAATAAAAGCTCATCTACTAGTTTCGTGAAAAATAATAATAAAAATGATAAATATAGAAAGAGTAAAACAGTCATTGTTCCTCTTTTCTCCCTATCTAGTTGGTTGGAACGTTAATGTTTACAAATCTGGTCTTTAGACGTACATAGTACACTTACTTAAAATCTAAAGACACATCATTTTTAGTCCCACTGACATTTAAAGCCATATGAGTGTTTTATTTTCACATCTTAGGAAATTTTGTAAGTCAGTTTTCATGCAACTAACCCCAAACAAGCACAGTGTGCTAAACAACTATGAGTTTCACCGTTTTAGTGACTCTGGCTTTGAGGAAGGATTGTGACTTTATATTATTTTAGGCCATTTTCTCTAATAGTCACCTTATTTTCATTAGTCTATATGTAGCCAACTCAGCGCTGGAGATTGGCTTTGGGGTAAAGGGCACTGTGTATTTGAAATTTATTTTTATCCTCTCCAATTTTTAGAACATTTTTGCTTGGTAGCATTTCATACATGTGCACTAAGCAGGTTTTTTTTTTTTTTCCTCTTGCATGGAATGCTTAAACGAAGATGATTCTAATTTTTTCTCATATCTTATAGTTGCCTTAATAGCATGTCTCTGCATTTTGGAGAGATAACTTAAAAAGTAAAGCACTGTAATTATTAAAGATCTGCAATTACTTACCTTCTGGAGATGTGCTCTAAACTTCAAAAAACTGAAAATTTCTTAATTACTACAAGCATTTTTTCAGAATATCTTTCATGTTTGAATAAAACCTCTTTTCTAAGAGTCTGTATATAGATTCTGGATATCATTTTCCAAAGTAGAATATTATGTCTCGTTTGTTTGTTTCTACTGTTCCACTAGTAATTTACTCTGTGATGCATTCTGTGTGTCTGAGGACACACACACAATGGGAGATGATAATGGAAGGCACTTAGGAAGCTAATCCTTGCAACACTACATATTACCATGAGTATTCTAAACTGTAAGAATAAAAGGCATTTTCTTTCCAGCTTTTTATAATTTTCACACATTCTCTTCTTCACTAAATGCCTCATTAGCTTTATCTTGAGTGGGCTTTGTTTACCTGGAAATTTGCATTTCATGTTAAATTAGACTATTTTTCACGGTGACAAAAACATTGTGTTGCCATTGTGTTACTTTGAAATCTGTGTCTAAAGTGTTCCTTTAAAAAACCAAACCACCAATTGTATGCTTACTTATACATGCTCTTGGATTAAAATCTTGCTAAAATATCTCCATCCTCTTGGTTCACCCAGGTTTGGATTAGATCCAGATTCACGTCTACAACGCAATGATTGATTCTCTGCTCTCGGGTGCGCAGCATGTTCTCATGACCCTAGCATCAAATGTTTATTCGACCTTATGTGTCTTTTCTGTGACAGTCTTCACTTTGGGAGTGTCTGGGATCTAATTTGTATGCTAGGTATTAACCACATGTGCAATAATAGGAAAGATGATGGCTCAAATTTTACCTGGAGGTTGTATGCCTGTGGTAACCATTTTTCTAAACTAAAAATTGAGACAAATTGGTTGACAAGTATGAATAAACTTGTGGGCAGAGAGGGAAATAATATTTTAAAATACAACAATTCTGGAAAAATTCAAGACATTAAATTTAGACACATACAAATGGGAATATACTCATACATATCCTCGGTTAAAAACATAGTCACCCCATTTCACCCCAATAGAAATTGCCCCTGAGTAATGATAATTTTCCTAGTTTATTTGATATAGAGAGATCTATACATTGTATGCATCTTCCCTTTCAGCTAGGCTAATTTACGCAGTTTTTAAAATTCATCTCAAAATGCAGTTAAATATTAGAGGTATTTGCCTAATAATGCAGTTAGTCCAGATATTTTAATTTTATGTTTAGATATAGCATATTACTAAATTGATAAACAAAAATGTGAAGGCTTCACCTTTGGAATTTTACAAATTTTTTTATTTTCAAATTCAAATTTTGTGCAGTCTCTAGTATTGTATTTTATTCAATAGTAAAGTAGAAAAATATTGTTTTTAACATGTAAATGATATGAAATGCATCAAAAATATATTAAATATAAGTTTAATATAGAAATATAAAAGCTATTATCATAATATATAAAATATAAAAGTAAGTAATACCTGGCATCATTCTAATATTTTTAATTTAAATACAGTACGTACATGCACAGGCACACACACCTCCAACACACATATATATTGCTGTATTTACGTATCTTTAAAATTATAAATCAATATTTTGAGAATTTTTGCATTGCTTTTAAGGAAAAAATTATTTCAAAGTGGCTTAGCAAACAATCAAGGCAATATTACAATCAAGGCAAAGTTATCACGGCATAATTGCCAATGAAAGTATTTTAAATAATCCACATGAAGCTGTACAGAGGTTTTTAAGGGTCCATGTGGACAGCTGCAAGTCGTCTTGGAGAATCCATAATGAAGTAACTCTTATGAGGCTTACTCTCTTCCATACGGAACAAAATAATACAGCCTTGACATTGATGTATGCAGTGTATTTTTAAGGTGACATTTACACAATACTGTTCTTGCCAGTAAAAAGTAACAATGCACTTTCTCTTGTGAAAGAAAGTTTTTTTCTAGTACAGTACAATATGGCTGAAAAGGCCCAATGCTCCCACTTCTCCGTTTTGCTTTGCTACTCATTCTTTGAATGTAACAAATAATTACTATTCTAATGGATGTATTTTTTTAAATGACTCAATATTTATGTCATGAAAATATTTATTTTTTTCTAAGGAAATGTAATATATAGATCATCAATTTTGATTTTATAAAATAAACCAAAAGATAAATTTCATAAAATTCTTTTAGTTTTGTTCATTTTAAGAAAAGAGCACAGTCGTGATAATCATTATCATGTGTCTGAATGATGGAATAGGAGCTATATACTTAACCTGTGTCTTAGCGAGCACAAGTTGCTATAAAAAAACTACTACCATACACCAAGTAGCTTAAACAAAAAATATTTATTTCTCACAGTTCTGGAAGCTAAAAGTCCAAGATCAGGGTGGCAGCATGATCAGATCAGGGTGGCAGCATGATCAGGTTCTGGTGAGACCTTTTTTTTTTTTTATTTCAGGAAAATATGAGAGTACAAACATTTTGATTACTTTTTTATATCTTTGCCTCTCCCTAGAGGTCTTTTTTCTGGGTTGCAGACTGACAACGTCTTATACCCTCACATGGCAGAAAAAGAGCTAGCTAGTTCTCTGGCCTCTTGTAAGGGCACAAAACCCATTCATCAGGACTCTACTTGCATGACCTAATTACTTTCCAAAATCTTCACCTCCAAATATTACACCATCACATTGGAGATTAGATTTCAACATATAAATTTTGGAGAGACACAAACATTCAGTTCATAACAACCTGTTTGGCAATGACAAACAGGATATGGCAGCATGAATTCAGGATAGGAAGATCAAATAAAACAGTAATTAAAAAGCCAATGGGGAGAAAATGAAAAGGATTAAGTTCAAATACAGGTTGATTCTTAAGGTCAAAACCTATATTTCACAAATACAATATAAAATTAATGGATATAAGACATGAAACTCAGTTCACGAATTCAGGTGTTAAAGCAGTAAAATTTTATTATTTTCAGTGACTTAATTTTGGATTCTAAGCCTTTATTTTCTTGAACAGGTAAAAAATTAACTTAATGTGTCTTTCTTGACCATACTCTTCTACTCTTGCCTAGACTTCTGTGTCATGATTCTGAGATCGAATCTCATGCTATATCAAGGCTGTGTATTCCAGGATACCTACAGCACTTAGCACGGAGACCCCAGTCATCTAGCTAACTTGCCTTTCTGGATATAGATAATCCATGCTATTCTTTATTATTATTATTATTTATTTTTTATTTTAAAATATTACAGGGGTACAAACACTTTGGTTACATAAATTGCCTTTGCACCACACAAGTCCAGAGCTACAAGCATGCCTATCCCCCAGACAGTGCACACTGCACCTGTTAGGTGTGAATTTACTCATCCCCTCTCCCCACCACCTGCATGACACCCTATGAATGTGACTTCCATATGTGCACATCAGTATTGATAGATTAGTATCAATTTAATGGTGAGTACGTGGGGTGTTTGTTTTTACATTCTTGTCATACTTCACCTAGAAGAATGGGCTCCACCTCCATCCAGGATAATACAAGAGATAGTTCACCATATTTTTTATGGCTGAGTAGTACTCCAGGTATACATATACCATATTTTATTAATCCACTCATGTATTGATGGGCACTTGGATTGTTTCCACTTTGCAATTGTTAATTGTGCTACTATAAACATTTGAGTGCATATGTCTTTTTTAAAGAATGTCTTTATAGAATGTCTTTTTTTCCTTTGGGTAAATGCCCAGTAGTAAGATTGCTGGATCAAATAGTTCTACTTTTAGTTCTTTGAGGTATTTCTATAGAGATTGTACCAGTTTGCAATCCCACCAGCAATGTAGGAGTGTTCCTATCTCTCCACATTCATGCCAGCATTTGTTGTTTTGGGACTTTTTGACAAAAGCCATCTCATGCCGATGTCTTTTTTATAGAATGGCTTTATGTCTTGTAGTATCCTGGATAGAGCTGGAGCCCATTCTACTAAGTGAAGTATCACAAGAATGGAAAAACAAGCACCACATGTACTCACCATCAAATTGGTATTAACTGATCAACACTTAAGTGCACATACAGTAGTAGTATTCATCAGATATCGGGCAGGTGGAAGCAGGGAAGAGGGGATGAGTATATCCATACCCAATGGGTGCGGAGCACACTGTCTGGGGGATGGACATGGTTGAAACTCTCATTCAGGTGGGGCAAAGGCAATATATGTAACCTAAACATTTGTGCCCCATAATATGCTGAAATAAAAAAATAAATAAAATTTGAGAAAAGACATTCTCACTAGAGTTAAGTGATATCTCATTGTGGTTTTGATTTGCATTTCCCTGAGGATTAGAGATGTTGAGCATTGTTTTATATGTTTGTTGGCCATTAGTCTATCTTCTTTTGAAAAGTTTCTTTTAATATCCTTTGCTCACTTTTTAATGGGATTATTTGATTTTTTTTTCTTGCTGATTTTCCTGAGTTCAATATAGATTCTAGTTTTCAAACCTTTATTGGATGTATAGCATGCAAATAGTGTCTCCCATTCTGTAGGTTGTCTATTCGCTCTAATGATAGTTTTCTTGGCTGGACAATCCGTGCTCTTCTTTGAGACACAGGGCTCTTTATTTCTATCAATCTAGATTCTTGACATAGCCATTTTTCTCTGAGTCCTATTATATTCCTGGGGAGCTGACCTGAGTACAAGCCTAGAACCCACAGATTTCTCTCTCTTTCTGACTCTCTCTCTCTCGCTCTCTCTTGCTGCTGTGTGTGTGAGTGATCTCTTACCCCTCCCTGGGAAGAATATATTTTTAGTTTTTTATGATAAGCCATGGTTAAGCCTTCTAAATAAAAATAAGTAGGCCTCATGATGCAGTTTAAAAAAAAAAAAACTTGAGATCACCAAACTGTGACCAAGAAAGAATCCTCTTATACCATAGCCTTGTGTGAGAACTGGAGTGCTACAATGCCCCCCTCAACAACTCATGGACTGGAACAGAATTGAAGAATGGAGCCCATAATTCTCAGTTCCTTTCATCTGGTAGATTTTCACACCATGTAGTCACTAAGACTTTGAACCAAGAAATACTTTTATATGCAAGTAGGCATCCTGGGATAGTCACATCCACCCACTTATATTCTCATCTTGTGTTTGTCCTTTGCATTAAATGTCCTCATTTGGTAGTAAACCAAACTGAAAGCAACGTTAGACAAGTCTAAGTCATTATTCTTCCCAGATTTGGAACCCATACCAAGCTTTGTGGGCTAATCTAAGCTCACTTTATTGTTTCTGTCTATCCTCATCTCACTCTGAAGCTAAGAGTTTTGGAAAGAGAAGGCAGAAAATATGCTGCTTTAAGCAGAAAGGAAAACAAATGTAAATAAGGGGGAAAAACAGGTAATATCTGAAACTATTACCCAGCCAGTCCAAGTGTAAGAGAAAAACACTTCTGTCACGTAATATGAGAATAAATAATCAAGAAATTTTGCTCTTTAAATTTGATATTTTCAAGAAATAGAAGCATAATTTATAAAATTATGAAAGACTCTCACATTGTGTTTGGCAAGTAAAAATATATATAAGAATTAATTTTAAAAAACCCCAATTCATCAGTAAATCTGCCTTGTTTTCAATGATCCTATTTGGTTATTCAATTGCTACTAAAGATTTGAGACACCTCTAGGCTGGCCCTGATAGGAACTATAGAACAGATGAGTCACTTTTATAAGCCCATGGCATTTCTCTTCTTTTAAGAATAATATGTCTGATTCCTTTGTTTGCATCTCTCATCTTTCTTCCCAAAACCTACTGTGGAAAAGATGTAACACAACATTCACAGTTTACTTAAAGTACGACTTAATGAGTAAGAAACTACAAACAAATTTTCCAAGTTTAGATCGGCCATTTTTCCAATAACAAATTCTCTGATGGATTTTTTTCCCCCTCCATAAATTAAATATTTAAGAGTCTTAATTCAGTCCCTGACCTATGTACTTGCTTGACAATAAATGAAGAATTTTCCAAGATTGATTTAGTGTTTTGCTTTGAGAGAAAATTCCAAGAGAGTAGAAGGGACAGAAACTCACAGAAGGGACAGGTTTTTACAGAGTCAGCAACACACGCTCTCTGTGGAAACCAGTGCACAATTAGATTTCTTCTCTATCTTACTCTCCATTCTTCCTGCACATACACAGAATTTGACTATAAGTGCACTTTCGTGGCATACCTACAAAGATACATAGAAATAGATTTGAGTGAAATTCTTGATGTTGAATAATATAATACAAATCCATATCATTCAGGGATTGGAAGAGGAGAATCCTTTTATTCCTAAAATATAAAATTGCTGGTGAGAGTAGTTTTTTTGATTTGCTGATTTATTTCCAATATTTTACTTAATTAAATGGTAATAACCTCATATCTGGATAGGAATAAAGTGTTATAAAAAATATAGTAAATCATATATGATCCTCTCAACATTCTACAGTGATTATTCCCCTATTTGTCCAACTAAGACTAAGAGAGATTATACCAAATCATCTAAAGGTAAATAACAGATGTGTTAGTCATAGATATTCAGATAGAGGAATAAGATTCAATAGTTGAGTTATATAACCCAAGGGAGTTATCATTGCTTTAAAATTGTATCTTCTCATTAAGCTTTCATAAAATTTTTGCATCTAATGTGCATTAGGAATGCATCTAAAATTTAAAGCAATGAAGTCCTAAAAGGTTCTATTTGAGGTGATGATGACGGTTAGTATTTACTTTAAATAGGACAGGAATTTTATTGTGGTTACAATAATTGGCATATTTTTATGGATTCATTTTCTAATTTGGCACCCACTCAACTTCACTGCTCATGCTGCAATAGTGGCATGATGGATTACTGAGAGTTCTTTTCATTATTATTAAATTCAATTATTTTTTGCTCATGTACCTAGATGTGTACAGTGTCAGGTTTCTAATCTAATAATACAGACTGTTTGGAAAATACATGCTGTCAATTAGAGACATTTTATAATAGAAACAATAAAAAGAATCGTTAATGAAAAGTAGTTTGCCTCTCAATGTACTTGGCACTAGTTAATCAAAAGTACTTGAAAGTGAAGGCATTAATAAACTTTTCTTACTTTTAAACCAATGAAGTGCTCTGAGATTTATTTTTAAAATTAGAAATATATTCCCCCAAAAAATGGATGAATGGATTTTGCTTTTCCAAATATGTTCTCTTCACCCTCAACATATGGTTAACACAATAAGAAAAACAATAATGGAAATAATGTTTTGAATTTTCTGCCAAAAAGGAAAAGATTCTCAAGAATGGAAAAACAAACATCACATATATTCTCTATTAAATTGCAACTAACAGATGAGCACACAAGTGCACAGAGGGAAGTAAAACTCAGTGGAAAGCAACCAGGGAGGACATGGGAGTTGGGGAGGGTCAAAAACCTACCTAATGCGTACAGTGAACACTATTTGGGAGACGGGCACACCTATAGCCAGGACTCAAGCATAACAAAAATGATCCAGGTAACCTAAAACATTTGTATCCCCTTAATATTTTGAAATTTTAAAAAATCTCATGAATGTGATTAGTACCTTGTAGAGATGGCTGTGATGAACCTTGTTACTTCTTCTGCTTGTTATTTTCCATTTAGTTCTATTTCAATTTTTAAAAATCTTTTTCTGCCCTACTTTGTGCCCCAGGGGATAGCACCCAAGGCCCTTGCCCTCTGGCTTTGAGTGATTTTGGCTGACAAGAAGCAACAGCAGATTAAAGGGTGGAAAGAGAGAAGCTGGAATATTTCCTTCTGCTTCTCTCCCTACTTCAATGCTCCTACTCTGGCAGCAACTGCATCCATCTTTCTATAGATCTTTCACTGGGCTCCAGTACATATTCAGTCCTTCCCAGGGATGGCAATGGTCTACAAGTGTTACTAGTCTCTGGATGCTACAGCATTCCATATTTGTTTTTGTCCTTATATCTGTGCATGTACCTTAAAGGCTCTTCATTTAAATCATTTCAATAGATTCTGTTTCCTCAGAGACACTGACTCAGATACAGTTAGTACGTAATCTGTTTTATACATAATACATAGTATCTTTTTGGAATCATGTACTAAGAGTTTCTATACTATTTTCATATATTGTTCTATGAGGACAGGTATAAATATAAAGATAAAATTCAACATATTAAGAATTCAACATGCTATGAAGTTTCTCTTGAGGTAAGCTCTTCTCTTCTAAGTACCTGCAAGGAAAGTGTCTTTTCTTCACTAGGTGTGTCTCATGACCTGAAAGCAATAATGCATAAGAATTTCAAAGCATATTAGTCTTTATTTTGGAGTAACATAATATTAAGGAAATGATGTCATGCCTGACTCTTTCAATGAGTAGGGTCAATCTTATTACTCATGAACATTGTAATCATGAAACTCTTAGTAATTTGCATGGATGCATTGGAATGATTGTAATTTCAGAAATAATAATTTGCAACCTAAAATCCTACAAGAGTTCATTGAACTTATCTCAATGTTTCTATTTTAATATACTCTCATTTCATTACTTACAGTGATTTTAATGCTAATACAATACTCCATGTTGAATCTGAGGTTAATTGGAAGTCAGTAAAATTTAAAGAAAATCTTTATCATCATCCCTTGGAGTACGGTATTGGTATTAAAGACATTCTTCTTGGTCGTATTTACCATACAACAGATAAGTCAGTTAATATACCATTGAGTGCAATAGTATTTTGTGATAGATTCATAGCCAACTATCTGGATGTACCTTCCAATATTGATATTTAGTAAATGTCAACAATGCGTGACATGTTTCTAACATGCAAAACTATAAGAATTTATTTTACATATCAGCATCTTTTACAAAGAATGTGAGTTCAAGGATAGTGTTCATTTCTTACACAATTGTGTTCCTTTCTGACTGATTTGCAGCCTAAGGGTCTAATGTAACCCCTGAAACATGGTAGGTACTATTCAAATGCTTAAATAAATGAATGAACTTCTGGTTTGAAATACCTTTAAAGCATTGGTTAATATAGAAATTATTAAAAGTTATAATTTGTTAAGTAAAAAACCCAAATATCATTAAGGGTGTATTGCTGGAAATGATTCAATTTTCACTTAATGTATTCTGTTCATTGCTTTCATATTACTAACACTCCCCAAATTTCAACTTATGTGATTAGCAGTTGCATTACTAGGGTTTATTTACATGAGTTTTAATATAGTTATGGGAAAAAAATACTTTGACTTCAAGTTTTTGGAATGTGTTTCCTCTTAAATAGTTTTCATTGCATGATAAATTTATTTAATCACTTTACATGTTATGATTTCCTCATATACGATCATCAGAATAACTTGAGAATCATGTAGCACCAGTTACAAATAGCACCAGGGCAATGTTTGTAACTTCACCTTTTGTTTCACCTTTGTTTATTTGAGTGATTGAGGGTGTGTGCTTAATATTGTGCATTTGCCTCTCCAAATGCACTAAATACCCTCCTCCACTCTGCTCAGTTCCCCAAAATACTGAATTTTATGGACTGAATTTCCCAGGTTCCTTTGCTTTCTGGCTTCTGAGGTATATTTGGACAATGGGAGACAAAAGGAGAAGTTCTGAAGGCAGAAGGAGAATGAGGTGGGACATTTATTCTCCCAGACTCCTGCCTGCTGGGCTGCTTCTCTTTATAGAAGTCCTCATCTCCTATTGGGTATCTCTTCCCAGAACCACAGCTAAGCTCTATTCACCTCAAACACTAACAACTGCTCTATTTCTTGCTCCTTCAGCCCTAGGAATAGAAACAGCTCCCAGCAGTTGCTAGCTCAGGGATACACCACCATCCCTGTTCAGTGTCCTGTATCCTGTCTACACTCTGTAAATAGCCCTTTGATTACACTCTCTTTAATTAACTTATTTAACTTTTTCTTCTGCTGAGACTGTGGCTGATGCATGGTATTTTATTAAACAGTTTATGTTTTTAAGCATTTTTCACTTCTTCCAGATGATTTATGGAAATGCATTTATTTATTCTCTCTTCCAAAAAGATATATTCCCACTAACACAGATTTGTTAATTTAAAAATATATAGTTGGCATGGAGAAATTAATATTATCAAACATCTTAATTCAACAAACCTTTTTGTCACATTTCTATATAGTTATGGAGAGAAAAATTTCAAATTACTTTTTAAAATATGTGTCATTTTAAAATACAAATATAAAGTATTTTCATAGAGACAAGATGGTAACCTACTGCTACAGTTAGATTAATTTGGAAATATATATATATATATATATATATGTATGGAAGGTGACATGAAGAGCTTTGATATCCTACAGAATAAAATACATTAACATTTATAAAGGTAATCATTAATCATCTTTGCCATGATATTATGATCCTCTTTTACCATCATTTTTCATGCTTTGCCTATTATTAAAATGCCATGTTGACTTGGCTTATGTCAGTATATTGCATTACCAACCTAGCTGATTTTGATAAGTCAAAGCTAAAAGAGCAAGACAGACATGTCTTTTCCAAATGACTCCTTTAAGATTTATTATTTTTAATAGTATTTTCTACATATGAGCAATTATTAATATTGGTATATTACTATATTATATAAAGAAGCGCATTTGCAAATATTTTGCTGTATTATTTGTTAGTAAATGATTCAACAAATATTTGTGTGGCATATATTATTCTAGTTGTTGATTCCAAGTGTCATTAACACAATGAGTGAAACAGAGACAGTAAATATGAGTAAGTAACAGACATAGATAGCCAAATGCTGATAGTGCTATGCATAGAAATAAAGAAGGAAAAGGGAAACAGTGTTCTAGAATGGAAATGAGTTTAACTGGTATATTTGTCCTGTTATAGGACAATGCAAGGGGCCAGAATAATTTAACTCTTTTGATCTACCTCTTGTCTTTTGGGTGATATCATGTTTTTCATTCTACATATGCTTTTAATCCTAGAAATGATTGTTATTGCTCTGTTACACAGCAAATATTTATTTATGTATGTTCCAGATAATTATAATTTTTCTGGTTTTTTATTCCCTTTTGTATCAATGTAAGGACATTGAGATTTGTTTCTTATCACCAAAGAACAATCCTTTATTATTTCTTTGATCTCATCTGTAGTTACAAATTTAGGATTTTTTTTTGTTGTTATTTGAAAATTGTCTTCATCTTTAATCTGAAATGAAAATCTTTTGGTTTTAACACTCTGTCAATTATTTTATTTTGGCACCTTAAAGACGCCATTTATTTGTCATCTAGCCTCCATTAATTTTGTTGCAAAGTCATATCTCAGTTAATTAATTCTCTTCAACTGTGTCTAATCTGCTATCAAACCCAGCAATCGATTTTTCAATTTTAAATTTTGTATTTTTTCCATTCTAGAACTTCCTTTTTTTGTAGTTTCCTATTCTCTGCTAAAATTTCCAATCTCATTTTTTATCCTCTTTAACTACAGTTATTTTAAAGTCCATGTCTGATAAGTTTTCACCAGGAGCTCCATTGGTATGCTTCTATTGTTTATCGATGGTTATTTTTCTTCTTGTGTCTTAACTATCTCTGTGCCTGTTATTTTTGAATGAGTGTCAAGAATTGTAAATCTAAAATTATAGAAATAATGTGGCTTCAGGTGATAATATATTTTCAAGAGAAGATTTCTGTTTACTTCTCGTAAACCACCAGAGACAGTAGCATTCTGGGAGCATCTTTATCCAATGTAAGGGCTTAAAATGATTCAAAACTGGGTTTCAACCTGTATAAATCTGACTAATTTTGATAGGATTCTTACTCCCAGAATGCAAGCGTTCAGGATCTCAACCAAATATGGAAAATTTAATGGGCCCTCTTTTGGAGTAAACTAAACTTGAATTTTTGTTCCTCCAGCTTCAAAACGTTTTCAAAGGCTCCCTTAAGTTTCTCAGCCACTCAGTCACCTTGTCTGAAATCTACAGAAATCCTTAAGGCAAAAGCAGCCCAAATACTGGATGTATTTCTCTTCTTCCAGACCTTAGACTTCTCATTCTTCACTGCCTTCTTGGCTTTCCATGACTTCGGGAAAATGTTCATCTTTTCTCATTTTGATTGGCAAGAAGGTTGGTAAAAATTTTCCATTCTGCCATGACTGGAAGCATGAATTTATCCACAAACGTATTACTGAAAGCATAGGAAAACAATTTCTAATATCTATATATCTAATACATATAATATCTCTGTGTATCTAATCTATATGTATCTAGATATATTAGACATATAGAGATATTATAGATAGATATATGTATAGATATAGATCTATATCCAGAGAAACAAAAACACTGGGTAGATATTTATCAGTTTAAGAAACCCAGCCTTCAAATTCCACATGCAGATTCTGAAGTAGAAAAAGTAGATTTTAATGAAAATAATTGTGGTTGAATAAATTTGAAATGCTTCATTTTCATTTTATATACACCATCAACTTGTATAGAAGACAGATTAAAAAGAGAAAATGGCATAAAAAAAGGTTTATGCAAGGACTTTAAAACTCATGCATATAAATTAGAGACAAAGGGATTAGTGTAAGTTAGAAGGTTATTTTAAGCTGTCATGCTCACAACTAAAATTTATTTTTCTTTGCAGCAAAAAAATTTTGATTTTTTTTACTTAATTTAAACTTCATATGAATTTTCAAAATCAATCTTTACCTTTTCCTATTAATCTTAAAAAGTAAAAAATACTATATAATCATACAATAAGTAAAGTTTTACACAAAACTAATCTATAATAACACCATCTTATCAAATAATTTACTTTTATTTTTTATTGTCTTCTGGTACTTGTCCACAAGTATGTTTATTTTTTATATAGTTGCAATCAGTTACATAATAATTTCAGTTGTTTTTTTAAAAAATTAACAGTACAATAAAATATCTCCCCAAATCTCTACTTGTTTTTCATAGTGATTATTTAAATGTTCGCATTAAAAACCCCAATATTTCAATTGGTTATTAATTGTTTTGTTTGTTTAAACTCTACTCAAGGGAAATCTATAATGCACTGTAGTTTAATAATTAAGAACATCAATTTAGAGATAGATTTGGATTTGAACAAGGACTCTTCCACTGGCTACATCGTTGTTTATTGCCTTCAGTGTGAATTCCTATATCTGTAAAATGGGATCATAAGAAAACCTACCTTAAAAGAGTGTTGTGAGGATTAGTGCTAATTTCGGTAAAACACTACATATAGTCTGGCATATAGTAAGCACTCAATAAATAAGTAAATATTTAACAACTTTATTAAGTTGTTAATAAAAACCATTCTAACCAGTATAAGGTGATATCTCATTATGGTTTTGATTTGCCTTTCCCTGATGATTAGTGACATTGAGCAGGTTTTCCTGTTTATTGGCCAGCTTCTTTGGAAAGCTTCTGTGTACTTTTTTAAAAAAATTTCAAAATATTAAGAGGGTACAAATGTTTTTGTTATTTGAATACATTGTATAATGCTTAAGACAGAGCTTTTAGTGTGCCAGAATAGTGTTCACTGTACCTGATAGGTAAGTTTTTATCCCTCAGCTCCCTCCCACACTCCCTCCTTCCTGGTTTCCAATGTCCTTTACATCTTTTTGTACCCATGTATACCAATAGTTTAGCTTCCACTTATTAGTGAGAACATATGGCATTTTTTTTTCCATTCCTGAGATATCTTACTTAGGATAATGGTCTCCAGTTCCATCCAGGTTGCCTCACAAGACATTATTTAATTTCTTTTTATGGCTGAGTATTACCCCATGGTATTTATATACACATTTCCTTTATCCACTCATCAATTGATGGGCACTTAGGTTGAGTCCATATCTCTGCAGTTGTGAATTGTGCTGTGACTTTTTAATAATAATGGCCATTCTGACAGGGCGAGGTGGTATCTCATTGTGATTTTAGTCTGCATTTCCCTGATGATTAATGATATAGAGCATTTTTTCATGTGTTTGTTGACCATTTGTCTATCTTTTTTTGAAAAACTTCTGTTCATTTTTTTTAGCCTACTTTTTGGTGAGTTGTTTGTTTTTTCTTGATTTGTTTGAATTCTTTGTAGATTCTGGATATTAGCTCTTCGTAGGATGTATGTTTTTTGATGTTAATATCAATATGATGATGTGGCCTGCTCCATGTAGTCTACAGAGGAAATAATAACTCTGTTTCTGTTAATTTATCTTAACATTGCAGGCCGGGTGCGGTGGCTCACGCCTGTAATCCTAGCACTCTGGGAGGCCGAGGTGGGCGGATCACTCAAGGTCAGGAGTTCGAAACCAGCCTGAGCAAGAGCGAGATCTCATCTCAACTAAAAACAGAAATTAATTGGCCAA
>CAUYRT010006021.1:0-46838 GCA_963574885.1 Lepilemur ruficaudatus | reverse complement strand
CAGTCAATAGCAGCCACAATAATTCCGAAATTCTGATTTTGCTTAAGATGATGGTCCTATTCCACACTCAGTAACTCCTGCTCTGAATATTAAAGGTCGACTATGCATCCCCTACCACTGTTTGCTTTGCTGATGTCAGAGTCCTCATCCTCCCCAAGAAAAGCACGTGCCGGGTGAGTAGCAGGAAGTTTCCACCCAAGGAGATGCAAAGGAAAGGACATTCTACATCATGTCTCAAAAACTGTGGCCCTGGTTACAGCAGCTAACATTTATGGAGCACTTAGCCCTTGATGTACATCATGTCATTTAATCTTCCCAGTAGTCTAGGAAGTGGGTTCTGTGATTTCTCCCATTTTACAGGTAAGCAAACTGAGGCTTCCTTAGCCCAAGGTCAAGCAGCAAGTGCACGAGAGCCAGAACTGGAACATAGCACGTTTGACGCATAATCACTGTGCTCAAACGGGCTTTAAGACCTGCCCTCCGGGAATTGCAGGATGCAAGACATGCTTGTGACATAGCGCACAGCAGAGCAGGAGCCATTCAAAACCACTCACGGAGGGCAGGAAACTTACTGTTCCTCTGCCTCTACCACACCGCAGGCGCTCAGACGCCACGTTGTTCTCTTGTCTCCACAGCAACCCTGTACCCCTATTTTAAAGCGGGGCAGGCAACTGGACTTAGGGAGGTTAGTTACCCGAATAGTCACAAAGTGGTTTTGCCTTAGTCTATTCCGGCTGCTGCAACAAAATACCTTAGACTGGGTAACTTATATGCAAAGTAAAAGAAGCCAGAAACAAAATGTCAATGTTATAAGATTTCATTTATGTGAAATATCCAGAACAGGTAGATCCATAGAGACAGAAAGCAGATCGATGTTTGTCGGAGGGTGTAGGAAGAAAGACTCGGGAGGGACTGCTTACTTGGTACAGGATTTTGATCTACATAGAGGTGGTGGCTACACAATATTGTAAATGTACTAAATGCCACTGAATTGTACACTTGAAAATGTTAATAGATGTTATGTGAATGTTGCCTCAATAAAAACATCAATTGCATTGGTTAAAAAAAAAAAAGGAAGAATAGAGATTTATTTCTCACAGTTAGGAGGCTGGAAGTCCAAGATCAAGGCACTGGCAGACTCAGTGTCTGGTGGGGGCTCTCTGCTTCAAAGATGGCGCCTCTTGCTGCGTCTTCACATGGTGGAAGGGGCAAAAAAGGGACACACATTGTATCTTCACATGGCGGAAGAGATGGAAGGGCCAGGCAGGTCTCTGAAGCCTCTTTTATAAGAGCATCATTTTCATCCATGAGGGCTCTGCCCTCATTGCCCTATTCATCTCTCAAAGGCCCCACCTCTTAACACTGTCACCTTGGAGTTTAAGTTCCAATATATAAATTTTGGAGGGACACATCCACATTCAAACCACAGCAGGTTTGAACCCAGGTCCACGTGATTTCAAGGCCTAGGGTCTTCCACTATTCTGTACCTGCCCCATAGGTTACAGGTAGATGCATGAGGCTTCCTTTCCTGCCTCGGAAGAGCTAACGACATAGCAGACGAAATGCAACACATACGCAGGTAACTACAAAAGGAGGCAGAACGTGGTAAACGTCAAGAAAGAGTAAGGGACCAGCACTGGGAAGCTGCAAGGGGTGCAGCTCGGCCCCACACAGAGCAGCAGCAGTAAATGCATGTTGAATGAGAGGGACAGAGCCAGGCAGGCATCCTGGAAGCGTGCTCTGGGCTGGGTATGGACCATGAACAGGATTTCAAAGCATGGAGAGAGACACAGGTCCTTCCAGGAGTGACTCAGCCAGGGCACAGGCTCAGAGACAGGTAAGCAGGGGGCAGGTTTTCCTGTTTGGGAGGAGTGCCGGGGACACGGAGAGGCCCAGCACACAGGCAGGCTGGGGCCAGATCTTGGGAGGCTTAGACACAGAGCCAAGGAACTTGATTTGGGGGTCACTTGAGGAGGTAGCCACTGATACTTATTTTTTTAAATCAGGTA
This sequence comes from Lepilemur ruficaudatus, assembly GCA_963574885.1. Taxonomy (NCBI): domain Eukaryota; kingdom Metazoa; phylum Chordata; class Mammalia; order Primates; family Lepilemuridae; genus Lepilemur; species Lepilemur ruficaudatus. The sequence continues at coordinate 44,829 of CAUYRT010006021.1, read as the reverse complement.
CGACTGCAGCCAGGCGTTAGGAAGATGACTGTGGCAGAGTGAGCAGGATGGAGTTGGACCGAGGAACTGGGAGAGCGGGGGGAGGATGTGCGAGAGACTGAAAGGGCTTTCGGCAGCCTGGGGGTCCAGGCTGCTCCTGGCTGACTTACCTGCTGCTGTGTCCAGTCTTACCTCTCAGGCATGGGCCCAGCAGGAGACACCCTGGCACTACAGGCCCCCCGCGTGGGTGCTGGGAGGCAGCACGGTAGCCAGGGCAGGAAGGTCTTCTGCATCCGGTCCAGGTTATCAGTCTCTGGAAAAAGCTGGGATCAAGGCCAGGCAGGTGCCAATGGTGCAGTGTCATGTGGTCATAAAACACACCTAGAGCTCAAGGGGTTGCAAAGGAAGTAGAGAGAGAGAGAGGTGATGCCTTTATGGAGCATGCATTCTAATCCCCATAACCCAGTGAGAAAAGGTACTATTTGCAGATTTGAAAAATTGAGGTTCAGAGAAGTCGAAGCATTTTCTCAAGGTCACAAAGCTAGTGAACGGCTGTCAGAATTTGGACCCGTCTTCCTGATCTCATCAACACAACACACTGTCTTCCCCAAAGCCCGCCTCCCACCTCCTGACCCACAACCTTTCACCTCCTGCAACTCCTGATCAGGAGCTGTCTACCACGTGTGAGCAGCTAACTTCTCCACTGGAAGCCTCCCCCAAAATACAGTGTTAGCCGGGTCCCTGCGGACCCTCTCCCCAGAGACACTAATTCTAGCTTGGGTTGCAAGCAGAGCCCTAGCATTTTTTTTTCTTACCTCGTTTTCTTACCTTTTTTGTTTATGTTTTATTAGCAGTATAGGCTTTTATTTTTAAGGGTAAGGCAGACATCAACTTCACAAGACTTGATAGGGATTTTTTAGCTGACATTTGCCATGGATAGAAAATTCTAAAGCCTTAGGATACCATCATGGCCTCTCTTACCTTGTTTTTTTTTTTTTGTTTTTTTTTTTTTTAAAGGAAAGAGAGGCTGGGAAAAACAGTGGTGGGAAGGCAAGTTGATAACTGATGATTTTCTGAGTGCTTTGGCCTGAAGGAAGCCAACAGCTGCAACAGATTGGTTACATGGAAATCATTAAGTCATTCTGGGAAGGAACGACAAATGTGTGTGCCTGTGTGTATATGGTAGACGTGTGTTTACGTATGGAGCCAGGCACCCACAGAGGGAATTGCTTCGATATTGCCTCCACGCCAAAAGAAGGAAAAAGACGTGCAATGAAAGCCCCGTTGCAACAGACGATTCTGCAGATCGAATTCTTGTTCAGTGGGAAGCTTGCACTGCAGACCTAGGGGGAAGTCAGGTTTTCCTCGACATCTACGCTGACAGGGACTCCCTGTAGCCAGAGCCAAATCTGGGGTGCAACCAGCCTGGGTAGAGTGTCAGGAGCCCCTGGCTACGATTTCCTCTCTGCCAATAACTAGGATGTGACCCTGAGGAAGTTTCTCCGCCCTCTAGGGCCTCGATTTCTCAAACGTAAAATGAGGGAGTTTGACAAGCTAGTCTCTGACGTCACTTCCCGCTCTGACATTCTGTGGAGGTGCAGGAAATGTTTGCAGCATAAATTCCGTGGGACGGAGCGTCTGCTTCTTAGACTTAGCTGCTGGTCCTCCCCACACCCAGAAAGTGTTTTCTTTAGTGAAATCAGATTTTTACGTAAATCTCGTTTGCCTAGTTGCATGTAACAATTTGCGTTCACAATTACGTTATGACCCAAAACCACCGCCCCTGCTCTTCCGTCTCTACTCCTCAGGCCATCCCAGTTGGCCAAGATTTCCAGTTTCTTCTCCCTGTGCTGCGTGGGCCCATCCCTGCCACCTGGGAGGCCTGGGCTGCAGCTGACCCCAGGCTCTCAGGAGACGCACCTTCTGTTCCAGTCACTAGGTATTTTCCCCACAAAGACGTCCCTCCCTAAGGAGGACAATAGAAGCAGCTGTTATAAGGTAATAAAATAAAATTCCCGTCAGTATAGTAATACTTGCGCTTGGTATTATAGTAATACTTCCAGCCTCTCTCTAATGCCAGGCAATGAGCTAAGTGTTTGACATGCGTTATCTCGTGTAAGAACAGACCCAGGCCATCGCAACGCTGAGCCATAAGCACACAGCGTAGCAAACCGGAGCGACTCCCTGGAATTAGAGACCCAGCTCTGTCTTCCACCAGCTGCGTGAGTTTGAGCTTTTTCCTTCACTCCTCTGTTCCTCCATTTTCTCCTCCATTGGTGTAACGGGAATAGCAGGAATATCTTCCACGTGAGACTATTGTGAGAACTGAGAGTTAGCAGAGGTGTAAGGCGCATAGAACAGTGCCTGGCACTTAGTACGTGCTCAGTGAATGCGGGCACTTGTCATAATCACTAGACGGATGCATTTGGGATTGCGTCTGCCTTCAGACAGGGACGGCCCACGGAGCAGGGGAATTTGGGAAAGCGTTCTACAGTGTGGGTAAGAATCTGCCCCCAGGAACATCTGCCACCCTGAATTTTATGAAATCAAACCCTACCAGTCATGAACGCCTTCTCAACCTTGTCAGCCTTCCCTCCCGGCTTTTCCCATAATTTCTTATTCCCACAAGGCCCAATGAGACACTTGGGAAAATATTTTCCAAAATAAATTTCAAGACATTATTTGACTTAAACCGTCCAATTCTGTGGCCCAGCCCTGTCTGCTAATGTCACCGCCCTGTCCCTATTTAGACTGAGGTTTTACAACCAATCAGCCCCTCACCAGGGCTTCCCTGTCCTGCCACCTCCTGCCTGAGTCATCCTGTGATGTCACAACCCTAGATTTATGATGTTGGCTGCTGTGGTCTCGGGGATGACTGTAGATGGGCCCAGCCCTGGGCCCAGCTGGGAAGCCAGTTCCATTGTGTTCCACCTCCCACCACCCATTCCTCCGTGGAGCAGTGGGAAGAGCGTGGTCTGGGAGCCAGACAGGACAGGGCTGCTTCCAAGTTCAGCTATTTCACTTCCATGTGACTTGGACCGGGAGGATTTTCTCAAAGCCTCGGTTTCCTCATTAATAGATAAGGGTGTTTGAAGATGAAATTAAATAGACTAGATGAAAATACCTGTGCCTGATACATAACAGAGGCCATTAATATCTACTGTCACAGTTATGATACGTAGCACACCATCCCAAAACCCAGTAGCTTAAACAATAATCATTCTTGCTCCCATAGGTATGGTGGGAATTGGCTGATGTAGGCCCGTCTCTGGCTGGACCAGCAAGCTGGCCGGGGCATGCTCTCAGCCATCACAGAAGAGCAAGAGGGCCACGCCCAAATGCACAGGCACATTTTACGCCACTGTTTGCATCATGTCTGCTAGTATCGCATTGGCCAAAGCAGGTGACATGGCCAAAATCAGGGATGGGGGAAGTACACTCCTCTAGTGGAAGAAACTATAAAGTCACCTGGCAGAGTGAAAAAGTCACTACAGAGAAGGGTGAAGAATTGGGAACAATGACACAGTCAGGAAATACTTGTTTCCTTATTCCTAACTCTCCTCCACATCCAGGGGCCTCTTGGTTTCCCTTCGTGCCCATCCAAACTCACTGTGAGGAAAGAATGTAAAACTCACGCTCTTCAGTAGAAGCAGCTGGCAACTGTTGTATAGCACCTCAGAGTTAAAAGGTGCTTTCCTGACATCAATAACAATCGTAACTGTCCACCTTAGTGTCCATTGTGCGCCAGCTCTGAGCGCAGCCTGCCCTCTGTGTGTATGACGTCCTCTCATCCTTCAGCAACCCCAGGAGGTAAACACGTTCCCATTTTACCACCAAGGCAACCAAGGCTTTGAGAGGTTCACCAACCTGCCCAAGATCATTTAGCTAATTTGTGCCAAAAAGGGCTTTTACAAAACCAAGTTTCAAACGTAGATATGTTGCACCCATGTTCTTTCCATGAAACTGCTGAGGGCAGGATTTTCATTAGGACCAAAACTTCAAGTCCAAGTTTCCCAAACTTCAACCTTTACAGTTTTTACCATATTTATGTACCGTCTATACTACAATTTATATAATTATCCATTATTCTTTAAACTTTCTCCATTTTAACTTAAATAAATGTATTTTAAAAAGAAACTCTGTATGATGACCACCATGAACGGAAAACCAGTATCTCCTGCCATAAACAAAAGACAGGAACCACAAGAAGGCTTACAAAAACAAAGCAATATTATTAAATTCTTGCTGGATACTCTCGCCTGCTGTAAGCTCCAATCTCCAAGAGGGAGTCCGAGGTTCGCAAGCGTTAGGGAAGTGTGAAGAGATGCTCCAGCACCAAAGTGAGATTCCCCCTGATAGTAATAGAATCCCAATCTTCTCAATTCTCTTAACTAAAAAGAGGATAACTTTCTCCACTTGTGGTTCAGTCTATTGATGACATATCCAAGCATGACCAAAAATCATCTCAGGGATCGCCAGGAGCTCCAGCCCCGCCTCATATGCCTGTAGCCTTGGAGGGGGAGCCCACGACTGTTCGGAGAAAAGACCACCAAGGGACCTTATGCAGGTCCTTCAGGCCGTCTCCAACTGATCCCTTGAATTTGGTCCTCGTAGATCTGCAGAGGGGCTTTCTCGATGGCATCTTCTAAGGGCAAAGGCCAGTTTTCTCATGACATAGAGAATAAATAGAAGAGATAAAATTCAAACACACAAAACAGGTGACCAGAGCATCCCCCAAGCCTTTGGCAGTTGCAGGGGTATAAGGACCTGGACTAATTCAAGTCCAGGAAAGTTTTACTTAGCTCCCAGCAAACAACTAAGGCAGGGGGCTTCAGGGGAGCCAGCCCTTTGTCTTTTGCCCTGATGACTTCTTACTACCGGTGCAGAACTGCTCGCCACAAACCTCTCCCACAAGCAGAACAGGTCTCTGCTCATTCCAACTACTTCCACCTGCAATATCTCCTCCAAAACAGAACCTCAAAGGGAAAGGGACATTGGGACTGGCTGTTCTTGTTTTCCTGCCATATCTGCCTCCATTCTTCCCACCGTTTCATTGTTTCTCAGTCTCTGCTCACACAGGCGGCGGGATGAGAAATGGCTCCATTCTTCACCCTGAGAAAACTGTATCCATAGTTTGCAGGGCCTGGGAAGACCTTCTCAACATCTTGCTGCTCCCATAATGCTAGATCTACAACCTTCTTGAAGCACCTGGTAGAATACATCCGCTCCATCTTTATTCCTCTATTATCCCAAAAAGATCTAGTGCAAAGAAGTGTTCAAGAAATGTTTAAAACTCAGATGTAAATCTTTACTGAAACTGCCAACACTAAGCAAGCCTGTGAGGAAGGACCTCAGCCTACCGTCCCAGGAGGACTCAGATGCAAGGAATATAAATGGATTTTTCTACGGTTCGATTTATTTTCTATTTCAAGCCATGGACAAAACTCAGTTTGGGGTTCCCTCCCTTCTCCTAGAGTGGTGCAAAAATTTTGGAGCTTGAGTTAGTTCCAAGGCATTGGGAGGGAACAGTCCATGTCATGGGTGCAAGGGGCAGTCGTGGAGACGTCCATTGCCCTGCGGTGCTCAGTTGAGTGTCCACACAGGTTGCTGTGGAGGCAGTGATCAGTTCCATCCCTGGGGTCCCTCTCAGGTCTCTCTGCTGCTCTGCGCTCTTCCTGGATGCTCAGGACTCGCCCTCCTATTCTTAAACCTCATTAGGTACAGAAATTCTACCAGAGGCTCTGTGCACCTGGATGTGTCCTGCAGTCAGTTCCTCTCTGGAGTCTTGCTGCCTCTCCAGTGACATGGTCCTACCCAGCAAATAGTCCCCTCCTTACCCAAATCCCCCAAACCCCCTTGAAATTTGCTCCTTACCCCAGGGCTCAGGCATCAGAAGCAGGGTGCAGCTCCCCACCCCAAAAACATCTCTCCTTTTATGGATTTACCTCCACGTCTCCCTTTTCCCCCAGGCAGGGGGATGTTGTTCTCCAAATCTACGTTCTACTATGCCAAGAGTCATTTGGTTTTCCTAAGGACTTGGGCTCTGGGAACAAAAGCCAATGAGCAGACAGCAGTTACGTCCCTTTCCTGAAGCCACACAACAGCCAAGTGGCTCAAACAGGGAAGGGTCTCAAGAGAGAAAGGACACACCAAGGTGGAAAAAAATTACCAGTGAATATTTCAGAAGTATTGTCCAGCCTCAGGAGCTTTAAACACACAAGAAAGCCCATGTTACTTTTAGAGCAAATCGTTCAAGCTTAAGATACAAGGGGGTATTTTCTGTCATTCCTAGGCCCTTAGCTATCTTTTAACTATTGTTTGGCTTTAGGGAAGATACTGGACCCCTTGTACGTACTTCTTAATTTTTCTAGGAAAAATGTTTTGGAGGAAGGAACGTGACCATCAAAAGGCCCTTTTTTTTTTTTTTTTACCTCTGAGCCCTCTCTGCCTCCTGTCCCCTGTGTGTTCTCTCTCGGGACTGGGCACCTCTCCCCTACGACGACGATGATGACATTTGAAGTCATTCTTAGAACTGAGCTGGGGACGGGAGTCAGAGGCTCAGTGATTCCAGAAAAAGGCTTGAAGCAGATTTCTCCCCTACTCCCTCCTCTTTCTGGGAACAGCCAGAAAAAGAGGAGAAAGTCCTCACTCAAGTCTGCAACACTGGGAGGGTCCCAGGCAGCCTCCCCTGGCATGGAAGGAGGGAGGCGGCCGCCTCTGCTATTGCAAAGGGGATTTCTGCACTTCCTGGCAGGCTCCGGTGCACAAACGTGTTTGTTTAGGAGGGAAAGGAATGCCACTGATTGCTCTGGTGGCGGTGGCGGTGAGAGAAGACAGAAATAATCAGCCCAGCAGTTAGCTCCATTTCCTCCGGACCAGCAAGCTCCTTGCTTGTTTGCGCTGGAAGGGGGTTTATTTGGGAGGGTTATGCGGACCCAGGGCCCCTGACACTCACGTGGCAGGACAGCTGCCACCTGGCACCTGGAAGAGGACCTTTATCCTCAGTGTGGCTTCAGGGACTGGCAGAGAGCCCCTCCGTCCTCCTCCCCGCCGCTGTCAGTCTCCAGCCCTGGACACCTGGCCTTGCGCTGAGAGTCTCTGTTTCCATGTCTTCTCTCCCCGGTAAACTGCAGGCCAGCCTAGCCTAGCGCAGCTTCTGGCACGCAGTAGGTACTCAATATATGTTTGAAACTGGACCCTGACTCCTATCTCCCTCCTTGAATTGTTCTTCCCTGCCAAAATCTGTCTTGCCTCTTTCTTTAAGCGCATCCTCTCGATGAATGCGCTAGGGAAGTATTGTTATCCTGGTTTTACAAATGACGAGGCTAAACTCAAGGTCAAGTTCACACTGATAGTAAACTATTGGAGCTGTGAAATACTGGGATTTGAACACGGGTCCTTCTGATCTCTTTCCACTATAGTGCTCGCTCACTCTCTCTTTCTCTCCCCTAGTCCCGCCTCCATCCTGCATTTATCTTTCCCTTACGGGCCTGCTCTGCCTACCCCACACATGTTCCTAATTCCCCCCTCCTTGTTCTCAGAGTCCTCACTCAGAGATTTCAAGGACTCTCTGGGCCTTGGGCAGCGATTGAGCAGACCCCCGCAGGGCAAGATTAGGTGGCAGCAAGAAGGTGGGAGAATAAACTTCCTCCCTGCCTCTGCTCAGACCTCACCCCCTCAAAGAGGATTTCCTTCTTCCTTTTCTAAAGCTCATCTTTTAAAGTGAAAATTAGGTGTGTGTTTTATAACATCCATTTGGATCCACATATTAATACAAGCATAACTTTTAGGTACATTAAAAAAACTCCTATATTGAGATGTCCCCACATTTTTTTGATAGGGCACCTGGTCAAACGAGTTTGGGACAGGACACCAATGGGGGTTCGTGTCCCTTCACAATCCAGTGTGGCTCGGATTGCCCTTCTGGGAAATGGAGGGACTCCGTATCCCAAAGCAGGAAGTGAGGATTTCCAGAGGCAATGCTCTAGAAGTGGGGGTTCCCGTCTTTCAAGGCTGGAGAGAGGCAGCCTGCACCCCTGGGAATGGTTTCTCAAACAATGGGGGTTCTCCCACTTCCTCAGAAGGCACTTGTTAGGGTTTTTTAATAAGAGCTCTATTGAGACATAATTCACATGCCATATAACTCACCCATTTAAAGTGTACAGTGCAATGGTTTTTAGTATATCCACAGATATGTGCAACCACTACTACCTTCAATTTTAGAACATTTTTCTCCCCCAAAAAGAAACCTCACACCCATTAAGCAGTCACTTCCCATTCTCTCCTTCCCTCCCCCTTCCCTCTAAAAGTCCTAAGCGATAATTCATTTGTTTTGTGCCTCTGTAGATTTGCCTGTTCTGCACATTTCACATAGATGGAACCAAATAATATGTGGCTTTCGTGTCTGGCTTCTTTCACTTGGCGCAGTGTTTTCAAGGTTCATCCATGCTGTAGCGTGTATCAGAGCTTCATTCCTTTTTCATGGCTGAATCATATGCCCGTGCCTGGCTATAACCACATTTTGTCTATTTATTCATCAGTTGGCAGACACTTGGGTTGTTTCTACCCTTCGGTAATATGAACAATGCTGCTATGGACAGTCGTCACGTGCAAGCTGTTGTGGGGACCTTATGCTTTCATTCCTCTTAGTTATCAGATACCACCGAGTGGTGGCATGTCTGGGTAAAGGGCACTTGTTCAAAATACAGATTCCTGGCCCTCCAGACTGTCTAGGAAGAGACCCAGAATTCACACTGTAACAAGTAGCTCCGCAGCGACTCTGAAGTGCACAGGAGTTTCAGAGCCACCGGACTCAAGGGAGCCGACGCTCTTTCCAAACACGCGATCTCCGCGGTTCAGATCTCAGGTCAGAAGGAGGCCAGCCCCGCCTGGCAATGCCATCACCATTGTTGACATTTGTGCACAATTTATTTAGGTTTATCCCATATACGATGATGCTGTGGAACCACAGTTAATCCTCGTAGTCTCTGAGGCTGGAGTGATTGTCCCCACGTTGCTGCAAAGAGACAGAGACGGGAGCCAGCGCCCGGGCACACCCAGCTGTAAGCTGCAGGGCAAGCCAGGGCCTCCTGACTCGGAGCCCGGTGCTTATTTATAATACCCCCTGTGACTCTGTTTTCTAAACCAAGTTGCATCCCAGTGCTCTCGCAAGTATGGATGTGTTTACGGAGACTGCGAGGGGCTGGGGCCTAGAGTCCTACCGGCTCAGTCCCTCCCCAACCCCAAGTGCCTCCCTGTGGCCCTTTAGTAGAACCTTTAGTTCTCCAAGGAACACAGTTTGGAAACCACTGGCCTAGGAGCTCTAAGTCAGCCCTCAAGGAGGTTTTAGTCTAAATGAGATGAATAATGTTTCATTCATTCATCGACCATTTCTAAACAGCTGCCTTGTGCCAGCACTGTGGTAGAGATTCCAGATGCAGGATAAAAAAGGCATAGTCCCTGCCCCCAAGGAACTTAGAATCTGGTGGTAAATGCTATGGTAGAAGTTTGCTCCTGGGACTATGGGCAGGGGAGACTGTCAGCATGGGCTGGGGCTACCAAGGAGGCCTTCCTGAAGGAGGTGAGGCCTCAGTGGAGACTGGAAGAAGATGTGTCCTGCACCCAGCAGAGGGATGAGGGAGACAGTATTTCAAGCAGAGGAGCAGCAGGGACAAGGGTAAATACACAAGAGGGAGCCCGCGTGTTCGTGGGGAGCAAGTGGCGTTTGTGGTTCTAGAAAACATGGATTGTAGAAAGGAGGGGCAGAGGAGCCCGAGACCGAAGAAGTGCATCAGGATCAGAGGGGAAGGGGATGGGACCCTCCACCCCCCAAGAGCCACACAAGGTAGCCTCTAGCCCAGTGCTAAACTGCAGCCCTCATCCTAGAAAAAGAACGTAATCCACAGACATTAAAGAAGCAAAAGAAATCGCAGGGAAGAGGTGGAGATTGGTAATATCTGATGTGTCTCCCACGCAGACTGTGCACCTGGCACCCTTTAAACACAGTATATATGGTAGCTGTCACATCCTCACATCCCTATGATGGTGGGACCATCATCATCCTCATTTCGGAGCTAAGAAAGCTGAGGCACAGAGAGGTTGGAAACTTGTCCAGGGTCACACAGCTAGCAAGCAGGAGCGTCAGGACGTAAAGCAAGCAGTCTGGCTCTAGAGGCTGTGCTTCGGCCCCAACACTTCATTTCGCCTCCAGAACGATTTAGAACCGCAGTCCCCTCCTCCCGGCTGGGACTCGCTGTGTGGAGCAGAGCGGTGGTCAGGAAGTGCTCCTTACGCTGTTGTTTTTATTGTTATTTCTAGCGCAGCGGTTCTCGGACTGGGCACCTCAACCTCTGCAGGGGGGATGCAGGTTCATGGCAGGGGATGGAGAGTGTGGGGCAGCTCCACTTTTATCGGTTTTATACACTGGGACACTGGCTACAATTTTAATTTTTTTCAAAGAGAAATTCATTGCTTTTTAAAAAATGGAGAGAGAGAGGAGCACAGAGTGGAGGGCAAGCTCCCAGGTAGTAAGGTGGAGCTGGGCAGAGGATTCCACGGGGACACAGAGGCAGCCCTGGAACCCATCCAGGGGAAAGCAGGACGGGCTTCCTGGGGAGGAGGCGATGCCAGGGCCAGTCCTGAAGGATGAGCAGTAGTTAGGTGAGGAAGGACATGTTAGGGTAACAGCCTGAGACCCCTTCTAGGGAGGGAACCGCAGACACCTGTATCACTGGAGGCAGCAGGAAGGTGCTTGGGGATTTTAAGGAAAAGAGTTTAGCATTTTAGATCTTAGCTGAAAGTCCTTTTTAAGGATGCCTTAAACTCCCTGCTCCAATGTGCACACCATCTGTGTCGCCTCCGTGAACACAGGAGCCAATATTTGAATTCACTGCACAGTGTGTAGCAGGAGATGCCGAGAATCGTGAATTTATCTGGATAGCCGTGCTTCTGTGCAGCTGGGTGCTATAGCTTAGTGCTTAAGAACATAGATTCGAGTGCCAGACTGCCTGCCCAGTTTGAATCCTGGCTCTGCAATGTATCAGCTCTGTGGCCTCAGGCAAGTTACTTGACCTCTCTGTGCCTCCAGTTTCCTATCTGTAAAACAGGGGTAATATTGGTGCCTACCTGATAAGGTAGTTTTGTGAATGTAGTAAGTTATTGCACATAGCATGTAGAGGGCTCAGATCAGTACCTCGAAGCAGTCAGCGGATGTCAGCAAGTATTGCTTCCACTCCTATCTCCTACAGCTTCCCTCTAAGAACCGCTGTCCCAGGTGGCCGTCCCTTGACTGTCCAGTCTTCTAAAACGGCTAAGGCCATTCCTGAAGCGAAGACTGTGTCAGTGCCAGTTCCCTGCTGAGATGCCCCGTCCCCTTCCCGCTCCCTCCGCCACAGAGATCAAAATCTACTGTCCTCAGGGACCCACCCCAGGCCTAAAGGCCTCCCACAGCCACGAGGGTCCCCCTCTTTTCTTAATGCCTAAGCACTCAGGACTAGCCTTGCCGGGGGCACTTCCTCCAGCATGGCCTTATTTATCCCACAGGCCAGCTGGGTCCCTGGACAGGGTGAGGTATGGGAAACGGCCTAGCTGTGGTTTCAGAAGCCCCAGGCTAGAAACCAGCGCCTCTGCCACTTACTGTGCGACAAGGGACAAACCACTGCTCCTCAGGACCTGTGTCCCCAGCTAAAACTCGGGGTAATAAAGTCACACCAGCGTGATGGAGCTCATGGGTGTGTCAAGTCAGAAAATGAATACGAAGTGTGTCGTAAAAATAAGAGCGGGTACTTTAGTTATTACTGCAGGCCTGGCACGAAGCGTGTTACATGATGTCAAAGCCGTTAACAGCCCTACGGGGCAAAGTGCTCTTATTTCTCCCATTGGATACATGAGGAAACCGAGGTACGCAGTGGAGAAGTAATCCGCCTAAAGTCACAGCCCCTGTGCGGAAGGGCTGGGTTAGACCCGTGGGTTGTGGGTTCAGAACAAACACCCTTGACCACTGCATCAACAGTCAAGTGCCGGCCTGTATATTATTAACTGCGACTGCCCAGTGAACTCACAAGAGTGGGAGCCAGAGACGTCCGCGTCAGTCCCTGGGTCTTGCAAATTCTGTGTGCATTACATAAATAGAAAATGAGAGTGAAACAAACACGGTGAAGCGGCAGTTTCCCTGGATCTTTGGTTTATTTCTCTACCAGTAATATAATCGAGGCTTGAGCAGGCTGAGAAACAAACAGGAGGGGAAGGTTAAGGCGGGTGCTCGCCAAACAGCTGTTCAATGCCTGCAGGGCCTCCGCTCAGCCCCAGCTTCCTGCCCCAGACCCTGGAGCACGGAGCTGTGGGTTCGCTGTCAGAAAACCTCAGGGCAGGAAGGAACTTTGGAGAGCATCTGGCCCATCTCCCGTGTGCTCACAGATGAAAAAGCAAAGGCCTCGCAGGCCCCAAAGGGAAGGTATCCTGGCCAACGTCAGGCAGCTACTTCCCGTTAATTTAGGGCTTATCAAACACCGCACCACTCACAAACGGGGTCTCCTTTATAGATGAGATGCTGAGCCCCTGCAAGAATAAGTAATTTGCCCAAAGTCACGTACTAGAAAATGTCAGAGCTGGGATCCCAATGCCCTGGCAAGAGCTCCAGCCACAGAGAACGCTGCTCAGCGGGGAGCAGAGCCCCATGTCCAGGTTGCCAGTTCCAGTTTCTTTTCCTAACACCAAGGTGCTGCCTGCAATGTCCCGGGAGATTCATCACCCCCTCCTGCCACCACGTCCCTCATGGCCAGTGCTGCAACACCCAGGGCTCCACCCTGTGCCTGGTGATATGGAAGCAGGCCCGCTCACATACCCCGATACCCCTGCACTGTGCAATGAGGCCACCAGTGCGGGAACTCCTGTGACCCCTCTCCTCTGTCCAGGGCAGCCCCTCTCTGCCGGTCTGCGGCATCTCTCTGGCGCCTGGTAAACCAATAGAAGGGTGACCGGATCCTGGCCCTTCACTATCTGACTTGTTTTTATAGGAAGTAAACCTAAGAGCCAAAAACAAAATCCTTACCTCGTAGACTATTCATTCCCTGCCTTTGGTGACAAAAAAGGGCTCTGGCTTGGACAAAGCAGGCTTTAGAGTGGAGGTTCTGGAGTCTGATTACCCTGGGTTCAAATAATACATCACCACTTATTGCTGTGTGACTTTGGGAAAGTCACTTACCTTCTCTGGGTCTCAGTAGCTTCATCTATAAAATAGAAATCTTAACAGTACCCACCTCATAGGGTGGTACAAGGATTAAATGAGATACTGAACATAAAGCACTCTGATTCCTGGCACATAGTAGCTGTTCAATAAAAAGTGCAGTTGTGACTTCAGCCCTAGGAAAGACACAGCACCTCTAAGGTTGCCCATGTTCAAAAGCCTAGAGTTGAAGCATGTGGTTTCCTAAGGTCCTTCCTGCTTTAAGAATCTGTGGATTTACAAGACTCCGGATGAACGTTGATTCTCTTCTTGCCCCTGAAGGAACTTTAGGATCTCCAGACTTCAGCCACAAGTAGAGCTGCGCAGAAGATGTGCTCAGACGACTTAAGAGCCTAAAGAGACAAGAGTTCCAAGATAGGTACAAAACACCATCTGGCCTCTGAGGGCATGTTAAAATGCCCCTTTGGGGTTTGCATGAGGGTTGGAATCCGTGTTGCTGTTAAACTCGGAGCCAAGGTCAGCCTCAAGAGGCTCCGCAGTGGGCTATGCTGGATGTACTATAGTTTTCAGGTCAAGCACGTCTGTATCTGGCTTCCGTGGAAGAGCAGGAAACGCACCTGCAGCCTGGAAGGGGCCAGGACAAAGGGATTTGATCTTTACACTGACAGCAGTGAAAACCCACTGAAGGCTTCTAAGCAAAGGGAGTTCTGAGAGGGACCTTTCTGCAGTGATGGGAATGTCCTAGTCCTGATCACGTGGCGGCCACACAACTGTACGTGTATGTAGACATTTATCCAACTGTATTCTTTAGGAATATTCACTTTACTGTATGTAATCTATACACCAGTTTTTTTAAACAAGAAAAGCGTGTCCCCGCTAATCAGAGGCAGAACCGAGATGCAAATCCAGAAAGGTCCAGGATTAGGAGAGGAGAGTGAGGCAGGGTTGGATCCTGACTTTATTTAAAATATTGTTATTTTGTTCATTATGGATTTATTTGCATTGATTTTCATTTCTTTAAATGTCACATTAGAATATTTATTTTGATTTATGACTTTGGCAGCACCTTCTTAAATTTTGATTTTAATTTTCATTTCATTTCACTTTCATTTTGATTCAATTTTCCTGGCAAGGGTCTCACCCTCCTTACCCCGGCCCTGCTCCTGGTTACCCAGCTCTGGTCCTTTCCAGGGCGCATGCTCTTGACCACCCCACAGTGTGTTCTCTTGGTCAGTGTCACCGTCGGCATCCGAGGAGCAAAAAGACGCTTTAGACTGGGAGCTGGACAAGAAGGAAGGTTGCAAGGAGTCCCACCCTCCTCCCCATCCACAGGGAGTGGCTCTGGCAAAAGACAAAGAAAAAAGTTTATAAAGTAGTTAAATAAACCTGAGGATGACAAGAAACAGAGAGAAATGGGAGGTATTTGGGCCTAGGAAGCACACTCCCACCCACCAGCGTGCCACCTGCCTGAGAAAGCCTGAGCCGCTGTCCCAGAGCTGACCCCGCCAGCCTGCTCCGGCAAGCCTGGTTCATCGTCACGTTCAAGGGTCAGATGCAAACATTCTGACGAAGGTTTTTGTATACATCACAATAAGGGTAGCACATGATTCTTCGCATTACATAGTGCTTGAGAGTTCACAAATGCTTTTCCACATGCTGCCCAGACAGCAGCTGGGCCTCTCTCCTTGCCTCTCAGGTCTAGATGTGATTTTCTTGGACCTTCATTCATTCACAATCTCCTGATAGATTATGCAAATTCCTAGAAGATCAGGAAGCCTCCATTTCCACCTCCAAGGCTGCGCAGATCCCACACTCACACCCTAAGCAATTTCTGAGTGTGATGCATTTCACCAGAGATTTGGGGAGCACCATAGACAGGATCACAGCAGAGGCTGGGGGATGCCGGGGACTTCATCTTCTTCTCAGGTTCGAAGCTCCTAAAGCTTCCCAGATTGCCTGGAGAGCTCTGGCTTCTCTTTCTAACAGGCCGAGCAATTCCACCTCCCCAGGTATAGGAGCCCTGCTGGGTCCAGGTCCCTCCCCTGGGGGAGCCCAACAGCTGGCCTGAGAGACCAGAGCCTCTTCCTCCAGGGAAAAGGCCCCCGCTTTTCAATTTCAATTAGGAGAATTGAAAAACACACCAAAGCAAACATTCCCAGCAACAAGCACAGGTTACAGGAGGGAGGACCAGGCATCTTCAGCTCATAACTAAAGGTTTGAATGACAGCTCAGGAATGGAGTGAAACCCCCAGGCCAGGACAGATGACCCAGCAGCTGCCACCAGCCCCAGCCGCCTCCTCCTGGGGATTCTTCCTCCCTGTCTCTCCTCCCTTCTCCTGAATGGTCATCAGTTTACTTTGTGAAAGTAGAATTCAAACGTGTCTGTTACATGAGGACACTAAGTGGAAACTTCTAGAAACATGAACACCACAGGAGGAAGGGGAAAAGTCATGGGACTCATTCCCTCTACTGCAAAGCCTTTGTGGAACTTGTATCTTGCCCACCTACTCCCTCCAGAGCGCCAAGGGCCCGAGGCCAAGTGGGCGGCACACTGGGACTGTGCAGGCTCCCCGCACCCGTGGAACGAATGCTTCTCTGCGCATGCGCGGGTGGAGCTTGCTCAAGAAGCTGGGCTGGGTGTGCTCAGGGGCGTGTGTGTGTGTGTGTGTGTGTTCAGTCTGTGAATCTTGTTATGAGAACAGGTGTCTCAGAGTTTCTGAGCATGTCTCTGTGTGTGTCCCTGCGGCTGGGTGTCTCTGTGCTTGGGAGCTCCATGTTTCCAGATGTGCGTATGTTTGAATTTGCCTGTCGCGTGTGTGGGTGTCCCTCTGTTGTTAGGTTTGGGTGGTGTCTTTGCGTACCGGAGTCTCAGCTTCTGGGTGTGTCCCTGCCTAGATACCATACACGTGTATGGTATCTAGGCAGGGACACACCCCACATACTCCTCCGGGAGCCTGAGGAGCGTGCCAGTAAAGGTGTGTGGGTGTGTCTTGCCTCGAGTGTGTGTCCCAGTGTGCAGGTGTGCGCAAGTGTGCAGGGGCGGGGGTGCACTGGGGCTCACAGAAGCCGCAGCAAATGTACCCACTATCTTTGCAAAGCAAGTCATCTGTTTTCCTGGTTTTGTTTTTCTCCTCCCCATGGGCTCCGGACCCTCCTTGAAAACAAAGGGCGCTCAAAACGCAGCCCTTCCTGTGTTCCCAAATGTTCGGAATGCCGCGGTGCACTTGAACGGTGCCAGCTCGGATGCCCAGCCCTGCCGCCGCTGCAGGAAGCCACCAGCCCACCACGCTGCCACCTCCCTCTTACATAATGAGCCTGGGCAGAGGTTGGGCAGGAAGGAGGAGCTGGCAGCTCCCTGCCCCCCAGCCTGAGCCGGAGGGGGCCCTCCAGGGTCACTGAGAGCCTCTGTGAAGGCGTAAACGTAGCATTTGGAGGGCTTTCTGCAAAGGCAAGGTTAGAGGGAGATGACACCTTCACACGGAAATTCTCACCACCCAACTAGATGTCCCAGGATCTCCCTTTCCATTGTACTAGGTCAGTTCCAGGCAGACACCAATAACATTTCAACACATACTCACCAAATACCTACTACGTATTAGACACTGGGAAAGATAAAACTGCTCACCCAGGACTGGTGTCCCCGCTTCCCACTCAGGGCACCCAGAGTCCTCCTCTATAACACGGGAAATTAAACTGGATATTGCCAAGGCCCCTTCCTGATCAGAAATGCTGTGATTCTCACGTGGCATGTCCATGACCCCCGCCCCCTGCTTCTCCCTCCTCCACCATCCCCTCGTGGAGCAGGTCAGCAGTGTCCCCTCTCTCCCTCCGCTGCCCACGTGCTCACCACTTTCCTGCCTACTGCCGCCGCTCTGTACATCCTGCCCTCAGTCCTTGTCCTCTCAAAGGTGTAAATTCCCACTGAACTCTTCTCCCCCGGGTCCACCCTTGCAAAGGATCCCAGCCTCCATCTAATCCCAGCTCCTACCAGGACAGTCAGAGCCCCCCCAGACATGGCTCCAGCCCATCTTTGAGACCTGGGGTCCCACATCACCCCGCCTGCCTCCGTGTGCTGGCCAAGCCCTGCCGTGCAAGACACCCTCAGCACACAGTCCTCCCACCCCAGCCTGCTCTCAAGCCTTTACCTCTGCCTGCCTGCAACACCCTTTCTCCCCACACCCGGACCAGTGCCCGTCCTTGGAGATCACGGTCGTCCCTCCAGGCCCGACTCAAACACCCCTCCCTTCGTCAAGCCTCTCCTGATTCCTGCCATCTGCGCCCCAGTGGATGTGGGCTCTGTCTTTTTTGAAACCTTTCATATGGTGCAGAATATTTGGCCTTGATGTTCAGTTATCTGTGTCTTCGTCTATTCCGCACAAGAAGACCTAGATCCTTAAACATGGGGAGATGTGTCTTCCCCATGCTTGAATCCCCATGTGGTATCTGTCTCATGGTTCAGTGTCTGGGTACAGCCCTCAGCCATGCAGCACCAGGAGCCAGGTAGCCTGGGTGGAGAGAGGAGGCACTGTTGGGCGAGGAGGTGGGCGGAGCGGAAGGGAGGACCCTCAGAAATCACAGCCAGATGGTCACCTAATGACTGTCCCCGTGATAAGCCTGAGGCCCTGAACATCTCCAGTACCCAGAAGGGCCTGAACTTGTGGAGAAAGAAAGCAGATGCTAAAGTAGCCTAGTTATTCCCTGGAGCACAGCTTTTCCAAGGAAAAAAAAGCAAGGCAGAGTCACGCTGGGCCAAGGAGGGCGGACTCGATGCCTCTGGGTCAGAGAATGACCCAAGCCAGGAGGGAGGAGGAGTAGATGGTGACAAACTGGAGCATGTGTCCCCTCCATAAGGAGCTGGCCCTGCCTGCAGAAACATGCTGCACAGGTGGCCAGATCTGACCACTGCTGAAGAGAAGCCCCATATCCAAGTTTATATATGAAATCTCCCACTTAAATGTTGGCAACCTGTTCAATTAACAACAAAGCTTGACAACACTGGGTGGTCTTCATGAAACAGCTCTGTGGGCCACATTCAGCCTGCAGGCTGCAGACTGAGACTCCTGCCTAGGTGTGTACTGGGGTGACTAGGTAATGCGATTCTGACTGATCCCTGCTGGGGCCAATTCTAAAATCCACCAACCTAGAAAAAAATGTCGCATATTCTGATAAACTGACCATGGCTGCGGAAAGGCAGCTGACAGGGTACAGGAGAATGTTTGGAATGTCTTCCTGGTCTGAAGCCAAAATCTTTGCAAACCTTGGGCATCATGACCCCGAGGACAGTCAGGTGAGTCACCAACTTGCCATATGACTTGAACAAGTGACTTCCTGTTTCTGAGCTGCAAGAAGGTTCTCTTTGTGCAATGACTGGGCTGGACTAGAACACCTCTGAGGCGCCTTCCAGCCTCAGGCAAAGGCAGTGCCCACCCTTGATTGTGCAAGGACTTAGTCCCATGGTGGCAGGAGGGAATGAATGCCTGTTGGCAAGGCCCAGACCTAGAAACCTAAGAAGTGGGCCTTGCCCCTATCTCACACGGCAGCAGCGCCTTCCAGCAGGTGCCCAGCCACGGAAGGGCCAGCCCAAGTCCTCACAGCCCTACCCTTGATCCTGGAGCCATAGCCAAACTCTTTATGCATCGATGTGGCACAGATGCCAACAATCAGAGAGCTGGTGGACAGGTCCCTGGAGCTGCCAGATGGTAGGAACTGGAAGGAAGTGGCCCACAGGAGAGGCTGGGGCAGCTGGAGTGGCAGGAAGGCACCCCAGTAAACGATGACTAGCAAGAGTGAGAGTATGTCAATATTCTAATAAGTAGTGTCACCGGGCAGGTGCTTATCCACCGAACATCAGCTCAGCCCTTCTCGGGATGCCGCCCTTCCCGTGGACTGCGAGGCGGACCCAGATGCTGGCACCAGATTTGCAAGCGAACCCCCTCCCAGCCTCTGGGGACCTCCCCAACACGCCTGCTTCACGCCAGAGCCCCCGCCCAGGCCTCCTTGGGCATCGGCGAAGAGCAGGCAGCTTTCCAAACCCTGACTTCACGCTGACCACCAAATCCCCAAGCCAGGGAGGGAGCAATGATGTCATTGTTCCCGCGTTTCAGAAAAGCAATAATCAGACTCGGAAGAGGATCAGCTTTCAAGGCAGAAGGCCAAACAGTTGATCTTGGCAAGGGCCTCAGAGGATTGCCTCATAGAAGGAAAGGACTGGCATGACCACGAGCATCGTTTGTCACGGGCTGGGAGGCGGCAGCGTCAAGGACAGGCAGGAAAGCCTCGGAGACCCTGTCAAGACGGAGAATGTCGACTGCGAAACAAACGAACGTTACTGTCACCCCTTCCCGTCAGAACCCTCTCTCAGGGAGGGAGGGGACGCCTCCACACTCAAGGAGAAGCCCTTTCTGACCGGTGGTGCCACCCCACCCTGGCCCAAGCCCCCGCTTAATATTATAAAGATGTCACCAGTTTTCCCAATTTGAGTAAGTTCTATGAAAACAGGGGCCTCGTTCACTGCTGTATCCCTGGCGTCGGGTAACGAGTTAAGAAATCAATAAATATTGGCTGAAAGGATGGCAAGGAGGAGCGAGGAATGGCTTGGGGAGTGGCATGTCTGGACTCCAGCGAGCTGGAGGCAGGTCCAGGTTCGCCGGCTGGGCCTGGGGCGGGGTTGTATGAAGACCATCCTCAATTGGTGGAGATGCACATCATGTATTTAAAAGGATCTATCCTTTGACAACCTTTCACTACCTTCTCCCATGGTTCACGATCTCACCTTCACACGTCCGCTCGTCTTTAATCTCACTCTTGACAGCTGTCTGGTCAACTACTGTGGTAAATGCTGTTGAAAAGGCTCCTCCTTGGGAAGATTTCAGGAAGAACAGGTCTCCCTGGCCACCACCCACCCCTAAACTACACGTCTGCTGTACTCTAATCTCAGCTCGGTCACAACTATGACCCTGAGCATGTCACATCCCCTCCCTGGGCCTTGGTTTCCCCTTTTGCTTAAACACAAGATAAACTAGAAATATCCAATGTCCTTAACTTCTAGGAAGAGTGTTTTGGCCTCCTTTAAGAAACAGAAGAAGGCATGGAGCCTCTCCCTGCAAAAATGCAACTCCTCACTCATACATTTTGGCATTGCATTTCTTGAGGTCCGCAGCCCTTTCCCAGCCCAGCAAGGGAGCCCAGGGAAAGAGCTTTTTGGACTTGCTGATCGGTAAGTCCCCCCCAGCTCTGACTTTCTGGAACGTTAAGCAAAGCGTGCCTGTGAGAAAACACATTCCAGCTGCCCTCCTCTGCGGCCACACCGGGGTCCCCTCTCAGCCGCCCCTCAGGAATGAAACAGCCCGGGGCTTCCTTAACAGCCCCAAAAACAGCTTCTGGTTTCCCCAAGACCCAGGGCCTCTAAATCAGTAAAGACAGGCCTCACGGAAATGAGGCAGGAGGCAAATGGAAATGCAGGCAGCTCAGCCTCAAAGGAATTCCCTCTTCTCTGCTTCTCTTTCCAGTGTGGTCTTTCAAGACTTTGACAGAGGTGGGGACAGGGATTGGTGAGACGCTGAAATTTTTTTCGATGGAGGCCCAGAGAAGGAGATGGAGACAGGCCACACAATAGCGAGGTCGGGGACGGGGAGACAGGCCAGGGGACACTGCCGAATGAGGGTGGGGCCTCTGTGCATCCTCCAGGACAAAGTGGACTTTTCCAGCCTGCTGGTTTTCCAAAGCTATTTACGAAGCTGGACTAATCCGGCCCAGCTGTGCAGACTGTAAGCAAACAGGGCCTTTTGTGGTGTTCAGCGTCCCCACCCCCAGGCCGTACTTACAGAGCTCACTCCGCCCTTTCTGTAGCAGAGGAAATGAGGGGCCAAGGTCAGGCAGGAGAGGCAGAATCTAAGTCCAAGGGTGATACCAATCTGTCACCACCCTCAGCTCCACCTATGGGGACCCAGCAAGCCTAACCTGGGCATCAGGATGGGCACACAGGATGCCTGCTCTGCCACTTCTTAGCTGGGTAAAACTTGGGTAAGTTTCTCAATGTCTCTGAGCCTCAGTTTCCTAGGCTGTCTTCCACAAGTCTTCTTGTCCTCCAGCAGGCTAGCCCAGGCTAGTTCACAGAGCAATGACCAGGGTCCAAGACAGAGCTGAAGCATGCAATGTCTCTCAGGATCTAGGCTCAGAACTGAGTCAGCATCACTCCTGCCGCACCGCCTCGACCAAAGAAAGTCACAAGGCCAGCCCAGATTCAAGAGGTGGAGAGAGAGACACCATCTCTTGTTGGAAGGACCTGCAAAGTCATGTTGTAAAAGTCATGGACACAGGGAAGCCACTAATTGGGACCATCAATGCGATCAATCATGGTTTGGGATTGTATCTAGCACTAGTGGAGCCTATATTTTTCAAAGCAAAATTTGGAATTTAAGCACTGATAGCATGACACAATATTTTCAACTGGGGCTGTCTTAGAAACTCCAGAATGAAAGGTCATGCTTATACCTGCACATGACTCCAACACAGCCTGGCTCAGCAACCTCCACTGAACACGTGTCTGTTGAGTATCTGACCAGTTCAAACCTGGTATTTCAGAACAGGGATGGCACTCCAGTACAAATTTTGAGATCAAAGGCTGGTATTTATTAATGGGCCTTGGACATTATAGGACTTCAGATCTGGAAGCCATTGAAATTGATCCCTTGCATTTTGCAAATGAATAAATTGAGATCCAGAGGTAAAGTGATTTAGCCACGATCCTGTGCTTAGATAGATCTGTGCTGTCACCTGAGCATCTTGTTCAAATGCAGAATCTGAGCAGTGGGTCTGGGGTGGGGCCTGAGATTCTGCATTTCTAATGAGAGTCCAAGTGATGCTGATGCTACTGGTCTCACAGCCAACCTTTGAATATCAAGGCTGTAGACCTCGAAGATTCTACAGAGAGAGGATTGGCAGAGATGAGATCACAGGTAGAAGCACCTGCATTTAGAATCCTATTATTTTACACCCTTCAGCTCACACCCATTGCACCAGTGGGTAAACTGAGGCTTAGAAAGGAAATATTGGTGTTGGCTCTACTCCCCAAGATTTTGCAGAGGTGGACCCAATTTCCTCCATCCCTAGGCAGCTCTCACAGAGGTGATCTCAAGGAGTTGTGGCCCACTTTGAACTTCCAGCTCTTCAAGGTAGGGGCTTCCTTTCCTTTCCTCAGGCTCTGGACCATCTTTTCACTTGCTGGGGACTCAGCTCATGACTTTGCCCAGGGGTCTCTAAGTCCCAGGACCTGAGATTGTCTGGTGAGTGATTTAGGAGCCTGGCAGCCTCTCTTGTTCTAGTATGCAGCCTCTGAACATTCCGTCCGAAGGCCTTTTGGCACGCCACACGTTTTCAAAATGAAAGGGGGAAAAATGAACATTGCCCTTGCTCATTTGCCTAATTTAAAAGCATCTAGAAGCTTTTTTTAGAAGGCTAAAGAAAAAACCACCATCCATCTGAAACGGAGGAAGCACCTCGCCAAGGAGCCGCGAGGGCAGTGGGGACATAGGTTTCGAGGGCTGGCGCATTCACGGACAAACCCGGCTCCCGATTTATTCGTTCCCAGCCCCTTTCAGCTCGGAGACAACGCCTCTTTGGAAGCTCTTGTGCTCGGAGGAAATTGCTTTTTCCCAGGGGGAGGCCCGAGCCCTCCTCGCCCCGCTCGGGCACCAGCGTGCTGCAGTTTCACACGAGCTCAGTTCAGCGCCCAGACATTTATTGAGGGGCTGCTTCACTGCTCCGTGTCAGGCGCTGTGCTGGGTTTATTCATTCGCTGAACAAAGACCCAGTGATTTAGTGACGGGGGAGCCCCGTGCTCCACAGCCTTCCTCTCAGTCGACGGTGGGACAAGGCGGGGCTGCGATGGGCACGGCCGGGCCATACCTCGTCCAGCCAGCGAGATCCTTGTTGACGTATTGCGAGAAGCCATTGCTCACGGTGATCAGCGATCACAGTCGAGTGAGATGCTGGGAAGACAGAAATAGAAAAGGTCTCGCTCAGATCCACTTCTCCGCCTGACTATCCCGTCGCCACTCCCTTAGCCTGCTCCTCCTCCCTCCCGGCACAACCTGGGGACAGCGTGGAGGAGGAGGCAGCCTGACCGCTGAGGCTCACGGCCGACCTGCTCTCCGCAGGCCCCGGACGCGGCTGGGTCCTCTCCCCCACCGCCTCCCACACACCTTCCGTCTCCCCCGCACCGGCCAGGAGGGCTCTTTCCCAAACGCGAATCGAATGTTGTCATTCCCCTACTAAAAATTCTTCACTGGGCTTCCCACTATTTGCAGGATTCAATCCAAACCTCTCAGAATAGTTTACGAGGCTTTTTTACAATCTGGCTTCAATCTACTTTTCAGCTCCGGGTCCCCCCGCCCCATCATCCATCCTTCTCTCTCACCACGGAGAACCTCCTGGGGCTGCCGGACCACTCACAGTGAGGGACTCCGTCTCTTAAAAAAAACAAAACTACTTTTTATTGCGGAAATGTTCAAAGGTACACAAAAGCAGAGAGCGGAGCCTCTGTGACCGTCATCCAGGCCCAGGACGTGCCCACCACGCCCCTCTGGCTCCCAGTGCCACCCCACACTGGATTATTTTAAAGCAAATCCAAGACATTATGTCCTTTCATCTGAAAATACTTCAGTATGTATTTCTGAAAGATGAAGAGAGTTCATTTTTTTTTTTGAGGCTCCAAATTTGTTGAGGAAAATATGCCAAAGCAGGATAACCAAATTTGCAGTGTAGTTTTAATGTGTACATTTAACCAACCGATGTTTTTAGCACACACCCACCTGCACACACACACACAGAGTGCAAGGACTGTGTGTCTACCCTCATTTGGACAGAGCATTAAAGAATCAATATTTGAGGTTCTTCTTAAATGTGAAGCCCTGGCCAGCCCTGCCCTCCCAGGGCACCTCCACCGACCTCCCATCCTTGCGGTTGGCCCTGATATTTCCTGAATCCTCCAGGAACTCTCTCACCTTTGTGCCTTTTTCCCCTTGTGCATGCTTCTGCCTGGAATGCCCTTTCCTCTCATTGGCAAACTCCTGCTTGACCGGCAAAGCCCAGTGCAAATGACACCTTGTCTACTGTCTATGGTACCTCTTCCAACAACCTCCTCTCCCCCACAGATGGCCAGTCTCGCAGCATTTTCTTCATCATTCTCTCAAATGTTTACATTTCTGAGTGGAAATCGTCCCCACCAGCCCATGAGCCCCGTGAGGGTAGCGTCCGGTCCTCTCTGTGTGCCCTGGGGCCAGTATCAGAGGCAGGCTGGTCCCCAAGCACAGATTCGGGCTTCAGCCTCACAGGGACAAGTTATTTAATTCGATCTCGGTGCTCCCGCTTGTGAGTGAGGCTAACACTTAGCACCAGGGCGGGGCTCTCGTGCACGTTGAAAGAGAAGTGTCTGCACAGCGCCCGTGGCAGAGCCCACGTGGGAACACAGAATGATTGCTGGCCTCTGTGGTCAGGTGTCAGCAATGACTCCTTCCTTAAAAGGGCCCCTCTGCCAGAGATACACCTATCCCTTTGGCACCAGGCCCCAGTCTTGTTTGGGTCCTGGTAGTTTTCCCCTGTGTGAGAGACACTGGAAGTTTCCTGCCCGTCCTGCAGCGGGGGACTGTGCAGCCCGGCTCCCCTCACCTCCTGCCCCCTCACGGAGAGAGGACTGGGAGCCCCGCTGCCTCCCCTCGGGGTCCCCTCCACAGCAGCTCAGCCCTGTGTCACCCGCTCCTGCTCCTGGCTGGGGTCAAGGCAGTGCCCTTCTCTCCCCGCCAGCTTGCACATTCCCTGTTGCCGGTACACACCCACCTGCTGCCGATACGTGGCCACACCGGTAACCCATCAAACCCCTGCCAGCCTCTACCATGGAAGCCCAGATTCCTCCTGGCCGGTGTCACTGTGGGAAGCTGAGAGCAAGGAAGGAGGGTGACAGAGCAGCAGTTGCAGGAATAGTGCTGAGTCACCAATGATAACGCCAAGCACCAGCATGAATCTAAGTGTGCCCTGTGTGCCCAGCTAAGTGCTGTATGTTGATTAGCTCATTTAAACCCTGAGACAACTGTGAGGAGCATCCTACTTTTACCCCTATTTATAAATGCAGGACTTGAGGCACAGAGAAGTGAAGCAACTTGTTGAAGGACACACAGCTCAGCAGTGGTAGAGCTGAGATCCCAGCCTGTACTTTTAAGCACTCACTATCCTCTGCGGCCTCTTCCACAGGTGGAAGGGAGGGCAAAGGAGAGACTAAAGAAAGTGTGGGGTGCCCTGGTGGGGGCCTGTATAAGAGACACCAAGAAAGCACCAGTCACCTGGAATGTCAGAGGCTCAATGCAGGGGAGAGGGCACCTCTAAAAGTAGCTCAGGCAATACGTAGTAATTGATAATAATAGCACCTGACGCTTACACAGCTCTCAGCACTCTACGTTTCTACATTCACTCAATGAATTCAACCAAATGCCCACCGAGCACCTGCTCCATGCCGGGCAAGCAATGAACAGAGTGAGTACCGGCATGGAAATAACCATGGAGATAGGTACATAAGGGCAAATCTAATTTTAGCTTTGTTGCTAGGATTAAGTCTATGCCTCAAAGCCTCCTCTCTGAATGGCTTCAAAGTTAGCCATGGCATAAGAGCATTTGGAAAATGAAGGTCATTTTCAGAAGGGAGGGGGCCATGGCCTTGTAAGGCAGAGGGACAACCAGACATAGGTTTCTTTCTTTCGCCCTGGGCGTGGGTACCCAATACCAATGTTTCTTGATACTTGTTCCTCTACTGCCAACACTTCTGGCACTAAATGTGTGGGTTTTCCATACCAAGCAATTGTCTGATTCTCTGTGGACACGAACTGGGTGTCCAGCCATTTAATTCAATTCGGATGCTAACTGTGGAGTTAGCACAGACCCCTCACGTTAAGGGCTCAGTCCCGCAGGATTGGCCCCGCTTCCGCTAGGTGCAAGCACTGGGCGCCCAGGGTACCTGTACTTTTATCTGACTTGGCCACTCATCAGGGGTTCCCGCAACTCCCTCCTCGTGTTTGCTACTTTGCTGCAATGGCTTACGTAGGGAGGCATTGTACTCCGTTCATTGGTTTACCATAGGGATATTACAAAGGACACAAAGAACAGGCACATGAAGAGGATCACAGGGTGAGGTCCAGAAGGGTCCCATGCACAGGAATTTCTGTCCCCATGGAGTAGGGGTGTGCCACCCTCCCGGCAAATGGATGTGTTCACCAACCCGGAAGTTTTCCAGCCTTGTAGTTTAGGAATTTTTATGGAGGCATGATCCATTAGTCACTCAGTCTCCAGCTTCTCTCTTCTCCCCAGAGGACAGAGGGTGAGGCTGAAAGTCCTAAGCTTATTTTTATTTATTTTTTTATTTCAGCATATTATGGGGGTACAAATGTTAAGGTTACGTACATTGCCCTTGCCCCCCTCCCCCCTCCAGTCAGAGCCTCAAACCTGACCATCCCCCAGATGGTGCACATCGCACTCATTATATATGTATATACCCATCCCCTCTGCCCCCCTCCTGTCTGCCTGACATCCGATAAGTGTTCCTGTGTGTCCACTTAGGTGTTGATCAGCTAATACTAATTGGCTGGTGAGTACATGTGGTGCCTGTCCATCCATTCTTGGGATATTTCACTTAGTAGAACAGGTTTCAGCTCCATCCAGGAAAGTACAAGAGGTGCTATATCACCATTGCTTCTTATGGCTGAATAGTACTCCATGGTGTACATATACCACATTTTATTAATCCACTCGTGTATTGATGGGCACTTGGGTTGTTTCCACAACTTTGCGATTGTGAATTGTGCTGCTATAAACATTCGAGTGCAAGTGTCTTTTTTATAGTGTCTTTTGTTCTTTTGGGTAGATGCCCAGTAGTGGGATTGCTGGATCAAACGGTAGATCTACTTGTATCGCTTTCAGGTATCTCCATATTGCTTTCCACAGGGGTTGCACTAGTTTGCAGTCCCACCAGCAAAAGTCCTAAGCTTCTTATCACTGCTTGGTCCATCTCTTGACATCCCTCATCCTGAAGCTATCCACGAGCCCACCAAGAGTAACCTCATCAGAACAAAAGATGCTTCCAGCACCTGTATCTTTCAGGAAATTACAAAGGCTTTAGGAACTCTGTGTCAGGAACTTCAGGCAGAAACCAAACATATATTTCTTATCACATCATAGGCCCCTAAACATTCTCCCCTCTTAGCCCTTCTCTTTATTAACTTGTTCATGGGATGCTAAAGTCAGTAGGAAGAGCCAGAAGCAGAGATCTTGCTCGCCCCAACAGTACTAAAGACCTAGCTTGAGCCCTCTACTTGCAAGGGGCTGAAGACACAGCAGGGAGTGAGACCGACAAGGTTTAGCACAGGACACCCCGGCACCTGCAAGCTGGTGTTGGCTCACCGGGAAAATTCTTCCTTGCTCCCAAGTGTTAGAAACTCATGAGATGCCTAGCTGGGTGTTGTAATTATTTCTGATCCAAGGCATTGCCAAAGCATTATCCGCAGTATCAAAACTTGCTAGGACATTCCTTTGCCTTCATGGTTTGCAGTCGCTGGAAACACACATCTAGGACACTCCAAAATATATTTAAAAGTCAGACACCATCCACACAATGGAATATTATGTGGCAATAAAAAGTAATGAAGTTCTGATACATGCTACAACATAGATGAACCTTGAAAACACATTCAAAGTCAAAGAAGGCAGTCACGAAAGCCTCCTGTTATATGATTCCATGTGTACGAAATGTCCGGAACAGGCAAGTCTGTAGACACAGAAAGTAGAGCATTGTTTATCAGGGGTGAGAGGGAGCCCCAGAGAAATGGGGAAAAGAATAATTATATGTTTCTTTTTGAGTGATGAAAACTTTCTGAAATTAGCGGTGGTGGTGGTGGCATGACTCTTTGAATAGACAGCAAGCACTGCCTTGTACACTTTAAGAAGAGTGAATTTTATGGTATGTGAATTTTATCTCAATAAAGCTATAAAATAACAGCTTTAAACAATTTAAAAATTCAGGCAGCATCTCTGCAGCTATGGTGAGTCAGATTTCACTAGACTAAATAAAAAGTTATACAAGATTTATAGGATAAAAACCAGACACGGTGCCATCGTCAGAGTTTGAATCTATTTCTGCACAGGAAAATAAATACATAGAATCATTCTATATAAGCGCAATATCAGATAAATCTATTATATCAATTTAATAATAACTTTTAAAATAACTTCAAAACAGATATTTACAATAAATAGTACAAGAAGAAAAACTTTTAAAAAGAAAGAAATGGTCATAGCTGTGTCAGGTGGTAATTTGAGGGGTTTTTTGGTATGGATTTTAAGTGTTTGTCAGTTTACAGTAACCCCTAAGACTTTCTGGCTAGGATGCGGATCACAATAACCTTGATTTCTGCGGTGCTTATTCCCATTTACATATAAAGCAACTAAGACTGGGAGGCTAAGATGCTACTTCCTGTAGGAAGTGACACTAACAGTATTTAAACCCGACTCTGTCTGGCTTCAGGTCTATCTCCACTCTTCCAGCTCATTCCATGGCACTGTACAAATAGAGTTTCCTTGAACCAGAGCAAATGGTATCACCCTTTGCCCGAGCAAATGGCATCTGTTCTATGTAACACCAACAACAGTGTCTTTAAATAAAATGTTACATTTATCTTTAATCTTTTTTTTTTTTTTTAAATTAGAGACAGGGCCTCACTTTGTCGCCCAGGTTGGAGTGCAGTGGTACCATCATGGCTCACTGCAGCCTTGAATTCCCAGGCTCAAGCAGTCCTCCCACTTCAGCCTCCAAGTAGCTGGGACTACAGCTGCACACCACCACACCCAGCTAATATTTTTTATTTTTTGTAGAGACGGGGGTCTTACTATGTTGCTCAGGCTGATCTCAAACTCCTGGCCTCAAGCAATACCTCCAGACTCAGCCTCCCAAAGTGCTGGGGTTACAGGCATGAGCCACCACACCTGGCTTATCTTTCATCTTAAAACATACATGCAAACATAAACTGAAGCAAAGAAATGTGGAGACTGGCGTGGTATAATTTTATTTAGCTGTTTTCTGAAGTGGCTAAGAATAGAAACAGGAATGTCCCATGTTAAGGATCACCTGACGGGGAAATGGGCTATTCCCCACCTAGAGCTGGGGCTAGAACACGACCGTCAAGGACAGTAAGTGACGTGGCCAACCCAGAGGGGGTGAGACCCTGTGTCTGCACACATGCAGGGGCCCTGGTGGTCTTCCCCACCGTGTCATTCAGGCTCATTCAGAGTGACAGTCTGGCTGCGGATGCTGTCTGCATTGTGAACGTCACCCAGAAGGAACCTCACGAAAGACCGAGCCTGTCCTACACATAAACGTCACACAGGCAAGAGCAAGAGAAGCGCGTCTGCAGACCAATGTTGCCATCCTAGCAGCTTGTTTATTTTTGGCTATTCCGTTTCTCAGGGAAACAGGAAATGTAAGAGAAAGGAATGTTTGTTTTTTAGTAGGGCAGGTTTAGTTTAATTTTTCTAAATATGCTACCAGTATTTTTCCAAGACACGCTGACAGTAGGAGGCAGCGATGCCGAGAGGTCAGCGGTGGGACGAGGAGGGCAGAGGGCCTCGGGCTGGACAGTGAGACCGCAGACCTCATCCCGCAAACACTTCCCGGGCCCTGCTGTGTGCCTGACCTGGGTCTCGGGCAGGTGTCAGAAGGAAGCAGGCAGGCAGGGTCTCTACCTTGGGCGCCTGGGTGGGTGGTGGGACCGCTCGTCGACTGAGGTTGGGCTACAGGCAGAGGGGAGAGCGCTTTTGGTGGGCAGTTCGTGCAGCTGTTTGGACACGTTGAGTCGCAGGTGCCTGCGGGACCTCCTGGGCGCGGGGCTCAGGAGGCAGGCCTGTAATTGAGGAAAGGCCTGCGTGTCCAGCAAAGAGCAGCAACAGCCACGGAACCCCCAGCTTCTCAGGGAGCTCAGGGAGACTGATGCCCTCAGTCTAGTGATGGGCATCAGAGACTCCTCGAGCAACGGCACAGGTGAATCAAAGTGGCAGAAGAGCTAAGAAGGAGAGAGGTGAGCAGGCTGTGGCCTAGGCAGGAAGGAGAAAGCTAGCTCCTTGGAGAAGTCACAGTGGAGCTGCCATCTGGAGCATGGGTAAGAGTCGACTGAATGAAGAGGAGCAGGGACTGTGTTCCAGGCAATGACAGCAGCACACGCAAAGGCCCTGTGGCCAGAGGGAGCAGAGCTGGTGTCAGGGTCGGAGAGAAAACCAGTGAGGCTAGGACAGAGAGGTGGATGGGGGAGCTGGGGTAAGATGGGGCAGGACAGAAGGCGGGGGCCAGAGGCGGGGGGCAGAGCCCTGGAGGTCATGGGTGCGAGGTTTGTCTTGACATATTTTGTCTTTACACGTTTTATTCATCTAGGTGGCATTTTGTAGATTTGTCACAACATGAAGGGATTGGAAAGGACTTTCAAAGGTCATCCTGCCCATGCTGCTCCCTCCTGACAGGAGCGTCTTTCCCTGCAGTGCTTAAAATTCCAAGGAGAGCCTGTCAGATACTACATACCAAGGTTAAGCTTTATTAAGCAGCCGTCCGGATGTTTCTGTTCTCTGCTTTGAATGTATTTTTTTTAAATGCCTGTAACAAACCCCATTTCCAAGCTGCCCCATTTCTGTCAAAGGCGTCGGGCTTCCTTCCCCCTTCCCTCGCCTTCCTGCTTCCAAGGAGTGACTGATCAGCCGTTGATGTGCCCCTGATGTGGAGGGGACGGGAGTAGGGACACATTGCTGTCCTCCTCCATGCCAGACCCTGGGCATCCCCTACTGCCATTCAGGCCTTTCCACCAGCAGGGACCAACTCCTCTGTGACCAACACCCATCGTAACATCGATTTCTCCCATCCATCGGTGGGATTCAAGGGATCTTCCTATTTGGGGGCTGTGGAAACTGAGTCACCGAGTGGCCAGTGACTTTTCCAAGAGCTCATAGCCATAGTGTGGGAACCAGAGGTGAACCCTGCTCAGTTGTGACAGTAGCCGGTCTCGTCCTAACAGGTCTGCTGGCCTCCACTTGCTCACTCCCGTCAAATCAAATGAGTGGACCCAGTTCTGGGCACACGGGAAACACTCGATGGCCGTAGCCGGGGTGTCCAGAGGTGGCACCCCATGGAGCAAGGGCAGCGGCTCTGGCTGAACCCTCGCTCCTCCGCTTCCTTGTTGAGTGAGATTAGGCGAGAAACTTTACCTCTCTTTGCCTGTATTTCCTTGCACACAAGACGGAGCAGGAATAGGAGCCACCCCATAGACGTGTCAAGAGGCATAAACGAGGTGACATATGCAAAGTGCTTAGCGCCATGCCTGGCACGCACTAAAAAATGGGACCTGTCGTTACCGCAGCTTCCAGAAGAATCTTCCTCAAACCTACCTCGTGCACATCTACCTCACAGTGTCCAAAGCCTCTGCTGCCCCCTGTCCAGACTCCCACCTCTGGTGTTGGGGCCCCCACAAGCTTGTGACTCCCCCTCCGTCCTCCCTAATCCCACTGCCTCCCCAGCAAACCTTCCACTCCGATCAACCACATCAGCTCCTTGTCCCCCAGTTCTTTCTGACTCTTTGCACGGGACATCTCCCACCTGTCGTGGGAGGCTTCGTCTGACACCCATGCAGCATGTATACCTCGTACAGAGCGTCTGCCAAGTGCAGGGCCCCATGTGGCACCTGGAGATACAGTGGTAACAAAACAACAAAGGCTCCTGCCCCCGGAGCACCTATAGGCAGTGAAGAAATGGACATCTAATTGCAATGGTGGCTGGCACCATGCAGGGAGAGGTCGAGTTCGGGGTCAGTTGAGAAGATAACAGAAAGCACCTACTTTAAACCAGTCACCAGGGAGGGCTCTCCGGGAACAGAGCATGTCAGCTGAGGCATGAACTATGAGAAGGGACTGGCCTAGGAAAGAGTGTGAGGAAGAGTCTTTCAGGGGAAGGGAGCAGCATGTGCAAAGGCCTTGTGGCTGGAGGGAACAGGCCCATTCAGTAGAGTGCAAAAAGGCCAGTGGGTTGGAACATAGCTGGAAGGCAGAGAGTCGGGATGGGGAGGAAGGAGAGACACAGGATGAAACAGAAGAGGGAGGTGACAGCCAGCTCAGGCAGAGCTTCATAGGCAGGGAAGGGAGGCCCAGCACCTCCCTGAAGCTTCCCAGACTCCTTCAGTCTTTGATTTCCTCTGCCAGATTCTTCTTAGTCTTCCTTTTCCCATCACTTAGCCAGGACCAGACACTGTATGTATTTAAGTCTCCAGAGTCAGGAATGTAGGGGGAACGGCCTCCTGTGGCGGGCACTGCTCCAGACCACCCTGAAGTCCTGGTTCTCCGGTTCTGGCTGGAGAGCAGGAGGAGGAGGTTGGTACAGCACTGCCCTGGTCTCGCACTGTTCTGGCTCTAATCCTCCCCAGGGAATACCCAGCGCGAGCACTGGGCCGCCTCCACTTATTTGGGTTCTTTGAGCCCCGTTGAATAAAGCCCTTATCAGGGTGGGGATCTCTGTTTTCCAAAATTGACCTGCCCCTTCGAACAGGATGTCGGGCCTCTCACGCCACTGGGCAGTGCTGAACTCTGGAGGGCCCCGGGGCATGTGAGCAGGGCAAGGAGCCTGTGAGGGGCTGGTGCGGACCTCGCCATCCCCACGGGAACTAAATAAAACCATTGTTGGGAAGGGAAGAGAGAAAATAGCCCCGACAAGATGTTTTTTGTCCTCCGTGACCTGTCTGTGTTTGGGGAGGGGCTGGCCTGTCAGGGAGGAGTGGAAATGGGAATGGCCTTGGAAAGCCGTTCGCACAGCTTGGAAGCGGGGAGGGCGACCGGGCGAAGGCAGGCGACAGGGGTGGCAGTGGAGCAGCCCCACTGCTCTTCACTGTCTGAGCTGGGCGAGCAGCTCGCCTCCTTACACGCAGCGTGGCATTGGGGGGGGGGGAGGATGCTAACATATGTAACGTGACCGGTCCCATTCCTGACATGACACTCAATAAATGTCGTCATTGTTTTAGCCTGGAGGTGATACGAAGCCTGCAATACCATGGCACCCACTTTCACTTCTTGAGCTCTAACCACTGACTTTAGAAACCCCCACAAGAATGTCTCCAAATTCTACTGGTTCTCTCTTTGAAAAGCTGTAGGCCTGGCCTCTAGGAATTAAAACACTAGTTCATAAGAACATGTGTACAAAGATGTTCAGTGAGGTCTTGCCGAGTAAGAGAAGGGGAGAGAGAATGTGTAACACAAATGTCCCTTAATAGAAAAGAACAAAATTTCAAATTGCAGCTCATGTGTGCATGGGTAGGTCGTGCAGCTATTAAAAAACTATTGGGGTAGGACTGCAGTTATTGCCATGGGAGGAGGGGTGTGTATGGTGTGATATTAAGTGACAAGAGCAATTTTTGAAAAGATTTCCTGGGCTGGGGAAGGAGAGTGGAAAAGGATATTAGAAAAGTCTGCAGCAAAAATAGAAAAACACTTAATGGTATCATATTAAGTGAGAAGATAGATGTGAAATTCTATCTCTAATATCATTATAGAATATCCTGGGGTGTTTTATTGGACATAGAACTGAGGATTATAAAGTAATATGGACCAATACAAACACTGATATGATTAGATAATGAGATTGTAGACAATTCTCGTCTTCAATGTCTATGGTCATTTTAATACCATTATTTCAATAAACAAGTGTCACTTTAAAAAAAAAAAAAAAGCTCCTGAGAGTGCCCTCACTTCCTCTACCGTCCCCTTCCCAGTTAAACCCAACCAGGGGCACTTAGAGTTTGCTATAATCAATCACAAATTGGTCTCCAGCCATTCAGTCTCCCCTGGTACAGATTCATCCCATCCCCAACCGGCAGGTCACTCTCCTGCTCCGGGACCATCCTGCTGTCCCACGGTCCACCCACACAACATGAACTCCTCCCTTTGACTTTGAAGGCCCCCAGTAATCTGGCCCCAAATCGGCTCTTCCTTCTCTTCAGCACCAGCCCAGAGTCTGTGAGCCCATACATGCTTGTAAGAAGAACACCATTTCCAGCAAATCAAAGTTAAAGATGGCAAAGAACATTTTCCCCTAGTATCATGAAAATTCATTGCTTTAAATGAATTTTTGAAATGTTTTCTTAGAAATATCTTAAAAATTCTCAGATTTTTCTAGATTGGCTTTCTGTGTCCCATAAATCCAAATATAGCTTCTAATCCCACTATTTCTGACAACTAATACATTCCTCTAATTTTATTTCAGAAGGCTGGAGAAAGGCACTCAGTTCAAATATCTAAGTCTGTTTAGCAAGCATGTTCAAAACAGCTTTATTGCAGTTCAAATCATGTTAAGTATCATAAAATAAATCCTTCCTTCCTATGGGTCTTTGGTGATTAGAGGTCATGAAGAATCTAAGCACCCACCATGGGAAGACCACCGCACTCTGTACCATTCACCCCTCGGGGGAATTCTGTCCTTGTCAGAGCCTTCGTTTCCCGTGGAGACTTCGTTTCCCATGGCTCCAACCCATCCCACACTGCCTGCCATGCCTCCATGCTCCGTACCAACCAGATGGGAAGCCCTTGATGGGCAAAATTCTGTCTCAAACTTCTGTGTGTCCTCCACAGCTGAAAACCCAGAGCTAGCCACGTAGCTCTCACTCAGTTAGTGCCCTCTGAATTGATTTGATTTGATATTATTGTATTGATCGTTATCATGGCGGAAAAGCACGTATCACACCGCAGAGATGACATGCTTCCCCGAGAAGTGGGCCTTGGTGGAGAGAGTGCCTGTTTGACAGTCAAAACACACGAGCTCGACTTCTGGGTCTGCTATCTGTGCATCGTGAAAACAAGCACGTCACTCTTTGGGCTTTGGTTTCTGTGAAGACAGGCGTGTTAGTTTCCTATTGCTGCCCTAACAAATCTCCACGAACTTAGCAGCCTAACCGAGCGCTTCCTTATCATCTGACGGTTCTGCAGGCCAGAAGCCCAGCGCGGCACGACAGGGCTCGCACGAGGCCATAATCAAGGTGCCTGCGTGTGGTGTTCTCCTCTGGGGCTCAAATTCTCTTCCAAGCTCATTCTCACTATGGGCAGAATTCACTGCCTACAGTGACCGTAGGTCTGAGGTCCCCATTTTCTTACCAGCCATCAGCTAGGGGCTGCCTTCAGCGCCTGAAGGCCGCCCAGATTCCTTCTCTCCCGGCCCCCTTCATCTCAAAACAGCAACAGCGGGTTCAGTTTTTTTCATGCTTTGAATCTCTCTGACTCCCTCTTCCTGCACCAGCCTGAGAAAGTTCTTTGCTTTTAAGGGCTCGTGTGATCAGACTAGGCCCATCCAGGTGACGTCCCTATTGTAACGTCAGCTGTGCCATGTAACATAACACTGTATGGCGATATCATCACCCAGGCTTCAGTGTTTAGGGGGTGACATCTTGGGGCCCATCCCTAGAAATTCTACCCACAGCAACACAGCAACAATGGGTGCTCGATAAGGTGATTGATCAGTTTCTTTCAGGTTGAAATCGCCAACTGGTGATCACCTCTGTCGGCACCCTCTGGCCACCAGCAGATAATACACCAAAGCTGTCAGATGTCTGAAGATGATTTTTATTGTCTTCCTTATACTTAACACTTTATGATATTTTTCAAGTTTTTTTTATAGTGAGTGCATATTGCTTTTGTAATCAAAATCAAATATTGCTTTTCTTTAAACACATATTTCTTCACCCTAGACATCAGAGTATGATACATTTTAGCCTGAAATCAGGGGAGAATAAAATTTGTTCAAAGGCTACTGCAGGCCATCCTTGTGCTGTCCCTTAAAGGGAACTGTTGACAACAAGCTTAGAGTCTGACAGATCTAAGTCACAGCTCCACCTGGCCCCAGCAACTGACTTGGGTCTCAACTTTCTTATCTGTAAAATGGTAATAAAATACCTTCCCTGATTGCCACATGGGGCCATTGTGCAGGGGAATGAGATGAGGGTCACAGAATGGCTTTGTCACCCACAGCCAGCCCTTCTGCGGGCTCTAGACACCAGGACGGCAGCGCTGGGCTCCTCAGGGTGCCCACAGTGTACAAGAACAGACGGCACCGTCAGCAGACTATGCAGGGGAATGGGTCATAATGACCCTCGGCTGGGGGTGGTCCAACTGCAGGGAGTGATATCATTACTACATAAATAGTAGGGATAACCTTTGCCCTCAAGCGACTCAAAATATACTTCTAGAAACCAAGCAAAACATCTCAAACCGTATAGGAACACATGAAGGAGGAAAAGCATAGCTTAGGTTAGAGTCCTGGCTCCCCGGCTCCCCAGGGAGGTGACCGCGGATGTGGACAGGCACACAACCTTTCCAGCCCTCTCCCCGCCTGTCGCCTGTCGTAGGAGGAGTGAGCACACCGCGGGAGTCCTGCCGAGAGGACTGGCGGAAGCACCTCCCTTGGATCGGGCAGTGTCCTAGGAGCTGGGGACACAACGGGGGACCAACCAGGCAAGGCTGCCGCCCTCGTAAATGTAACTCTCTAAAGGAGAAAACACAGGGCAGTCGCTCAGCACGGAGCCCGACACGGTGCAGCCACTAAACATCTGTGCTGGTGGCAGCAGGACTAGTATTATTGGGAAACGGGGTGCGGTAGCCTGGAGAGGCTAAAGGGAGGTAATGAGATTTCCAGACGGTTGAAGTGCTTTTGGAGGGAATGATGAAGCTGCCGTTCACTGAGTGCTACTTCTGTAATAACTCACTCAATCTTTGCAGCAACCCCATAGGGTGGGTGCTATTATCATCCCCATTTGACAGGTGAAGAAACTGAGGCACAGATCAAGGCAATGGCTTGTCTGGTTGCACAGCCGTAAAGCCAGGATTTCAAACCGGTTGGTTGGCACCACTCTACTGTCTCTTTGCAGATTGGTGGATGCCCCAGGCAAGCTGGCCTCCAGAGCAGCTCAGAGCTTCTTCTGGAAGCCGAAATTGCAGACACTTTGGGTGTTTGAGCAGTGACATCTCTGAAAGCACTCGTGGGGATTCCTGACAATGTCAGATGAATGGATCTTTCTGCAGAACAGGCACTGCCCAGCGCCCTGATGGCAATGCTCTGACATGCTATGAGTGACTTCCTCTTGTCTCTTTCAGGTCACAGCCCCACACTTCCCCGTGGTGATCAAGCTGGGACATGCCCACGCTGGAATGGGAAAGGTAAGAGATCAGCCTTTAGGCTCACAGTGGATATACCGACACATTTCCCAGTCTGCCTGTTCCTCCGCCTCAGCACAGGCACCCAGAACAGCGTGTTTAAAAGAACCCACAATACGTCTCCCTCCCCTTCCCAACTGTTAGGTTCATCTGTGTGGATGCTCTCTGGTCCCCCGGTTCCCAGTGTCAAGAATGAGCACTGGCACGGTCGAGCCAATGAGGAGTGATCACAAACACAGAGCAACTTAATACAAACAGTTTATCACATAAAAGAAAGAATGAAAGTAAAGGAAGCTACACAAAGGGAAAACACATTCCAGAGAGCGTGAAACGGGTCAGTCTCCACGAGTGGAGAAAGACGCTGGAGGCTGAGCACATGCTGCCATTTACAAGCCCACTGGTTTGTCCCGCCTTTCCCCTGGCAGGATTGGTTGCTGTTTCCCATCTTTGGGGATGATTGACAGGTTCATGTTACAGAACAGATCACACGGCAGGTTACATAACAGTGTAGGTTGTATAATAGTTTCCTTCCTGTGCATGTCTCTTTTCTAGAATTCTCTGTGAAGCCCCACCCATATTATGCTGATTAAATGGTAATGAGCTCTAAGTCAGTTAAAGGTTACTAGGAACTTTTTACTATGTATGTTCCCACCAGGGAACAGTTCCTTGCCGCAATTTCGTTCCTAGTACAATTGGGTTCCCGCTGTCCTCCTTGCCACCTGTTTACCATCCATCAGACCTAACACAACCACCTTCCTTAGAGCTCCTGTTGCATGGAACATCCCTCCAGCTCAGTCTGTGCTTAGCAGGCCCTCCCTGGAATTGCTAGCTAATCATCCTCCATGATCGTGGCTTAAGACAAGTGGATGTAAAGCATGTTACAGACCGTGATCTTTTGTGAGGGGTCGCTGTCATCATCTCCACAGCCATGTTGGGAGCTCACGACTTACCCATCTCTTCACCACTGCCCGGCTGGCACCTAGAAAGGGGAAAATGCACATGGCTCCATGGAAGAAGCCCCTGGAGTCAGTTAGCTTCTGAAAAAGTAAATAATGTATTTTACAGTTACAAATGACACCCTAACAAACTGCATTGGTCAGACTCTTTCAGTTGCAAGTGCCAAACCCAAGTCACATCAGAGAGAAAAAGATAATTCATTGCTTCAAGAGATTAGGACATCCGAGATGGTTCTTGATAGATTTGGGCAGAGCTGGTTGTAGGAGCTCAGATGAAAAGGTTGGAGCTAGGTCTTGCTCTGTCTCTTGGCTCTGTTTATCTCTACCTGGCATTTCTTCAGACAGTCACAATGGCTGTGAGCCGCCCAGCCTGGTCCCTAAGCTCGCCGTCCCAAAGTAATAAAGACCCTCTTTCTCTCCAGCACCTCTGTGTCTAACCTCATGGAACTGTGCTCCAAGAAGGCAATGCGGAGGTGATTCAGCCTCGATCGAACCATACGCCCCACAGGAAAGGGAGATTCTACTCCTACATAAGGGAGTGGGAATGGGGGAGATTAGGGGGAATTTAGGGGAGGCTACCACAGTCCATTTCTGTGCCATCCCCATTGGAGGGACCTGAGCCCAACATGACACCCAGCCCAGTGGGCCCTAGATAAAGTGCAGCGGGGGCTAAACAGTGCAGGGCTGAGTAGAAACCTCGCTGTGAATAGCCCACCCAGGCATGACAATTCTGCACCTCACTCTGCAGTCTTCCCCACCCCGTGGTGCCTTCTGCACCGTCTCCTCCCACCCAAACGTATCCCCTTCAGGCAGCAGAGAAAGGAAAGGGCCAGGCAGGTTGGGGCATTGCTGCCTGGTGTGTGTGAAGTTACCATCTAACCTCGAGTGATGATAATTCTAGTAGCTGTCTTTAAAATGAACCGCTTCCTGCAGACACCATCTCCCTAGAAAGTACACACCATGAGGACAGGGGGTTCTGCCGGCACACAGGAGCCCCCGATTTCTTGGTTGGGTGGATGAATGAATGAACCCTCTTTCACTCCCTCCCTAAGTCTGTCTGTTCCCCATCCCCTCTCCCCCCATGCCCTCCCCCACCCTGCATGCAGCTCCGGCCCCTCCACTCTGCT
The DNA here is from genome assembly GCA_963574885.1 of Lepilemur ruficaudatus. Lineage (NCBI taxonomy): Eukaryota > Metazoa > Chordata > Mammalia > Primates > Lepilemuridae > Lepilemur > Lepilemur ruficaudatus. Next base: position 5,332 of record CAUYRT010006021.1, on the reverse strand, counting down.
GGAGCTGCCCTCCCTATTGTCCCCAGTGATCCTCTGTCCCTAATTCAGCAGACGCTTTTCTGTCCTTAACAGAATCGACCCGTCTCTCTCATTTAAAGCTGTCAGCCATCCCCTCTGTCCCCAGACTCTCCCTCCAGTGCATTCTCCCCTCCCAGTTTCCCTGCTCTTTCTCTGGCCACCCTCATGGTCCCCTGCAAGGACTTTTCTTCCTGTGCCATCCCTGGCCAGGGCTATTCCCCCTGTACATGCTGTCAGAGCACTGTCCTGGCGCCCTTGGCTTCAGCTGCCACCCACTCGCCAATGGCGCCCAATCACATTGCCTCTCAGAGCATCAGGCCCGTGTATCCAGTCACCTCCTGCACATCTGCACCTGGCTTCCAGGAAAACCTCAGTCTCTACACGTTCCAGACGAGGCCCGTTAGCTCCCCAGACAGCGGCTCTCCCTTCTCTTCCCCCTCCTCCTCCTCCTATGATTTCCGTCTCTGTAGCAGGAACCACCAGTCTCTCATTTGTCTCAAAATAGAAACCTGGGAGTCATTTCCCCCTTGTCCATGTCCAAATGGTCTCCAAGTCTTGTCAATTGCCCCTTATCAATGTTTCTCTAACCTGTCCCTTTCTCTCTGCCCACTGCCACCTTCTTGGGCAGCTCAAGTAAAGTCAGAGGGTTCCTGAGAATTAAATTCTGTCTCTTGAATTTAAAATAATCCCAATAGGACATAAAATGAAGGAAATACAGAGATCAATGCCATGCTCAGGGGAGGGGGTGTCTCTGAGAAACTCAGGCCCAAAAGGGACTCCCAAAATGTGGCAAAGAGGGCACATCTCCAAGGATAAAAACTGCCACCGACCAGAATAAACTGAGGTTTGCAAAAATGCTGAGATCAAGGGAAAAGGACTTTTCTCTCCTTATGTCTGGCATGAGAAAACTTGCAGGAACAGTCTGGACACGCTGGCTGAGCAAATGATGTCATGTTTATGGCTGAGAGGGAGAAAAACAAGACTGGTCCCTCCGCCTCCCCTCCAGAAGGAATATGGTCTGTCTGGAGATAAGCAGCGAGACCATGCCTGGAAGAACACTCGCTAGGAGGCTGTCAGTGAGCTCAACATTGCCTGAACTCCACCCAGGGCCCTGGGGTGCAATCACTGACCCCCCCCCCCCGCTACGCTTTACTCCTTCGTCCCTACACACTGACAGGGGCCTACTCTAAGCTGAGAATCGGAGGAGGAGTAGGACCCAGTCCCTGCCCTCGAGGACTCGGGGAGATAGTCACATGAGTAAATAAGTAGAATGCATTGTGAGGGGCCTGGTGGAAGGCCGTGCAGACAGGGTGGGGCTCAGGGGAACGATCTTAATCCCACGTAGGGTATGAGAAGATGGAAAAGCCATCCTAGGAGAATGGAGGCTTGAGCTGGAGAGACAGGCAGGGGGCCTGCAGTGGCCCTGGTGGCTAAGAGCTGCCAGGGAGAGGAGCAAGAGCAGCTAGTGAGAAGAGACCTGTGGCACAGGGACCTGCGCGGGCCGGTGAGCCTGAGACTGAAGGAGCCCTAGCAAACACGGGGACCAGAAGGCAGGACATGGACCGACACCCCTTGCATTAAAACAGCAGTGGGTGTCACGTGGCACAGACATCAAAATAGAGTAAAGGGTCACACTCACAGGGAACACCATGAGACCTTTAGAAGCCAGTCGCATTAGACAAGTCGGGGCGGGGGGAGGTTCTGCCCCCCAAGGGGCATTCGGCCATGTCTAGAGACAATTTAAGTTGTTAGAACTTGAGCGGGGTGCTATGCTGGCAGCACCCAGGTAAAGGCCCAAGACGCTGCTAAACATCCACAATCCGTAAGGCAGCTTCCCCCACAAAGAATGATACCACCCAAATGTCACACCGTAGTCCCCCCTTATCTGTGGGGGATGTGTTCCAAGACCCGAAGTGGATGCCTGAAACCCCCAATAGTACCGAGCCCTACATATACTATGTTTTTCCTATGTGTACATACTTATGATAAAGTTTAATTTCTAAATTAGGCACGGTACTCTTGTGCCATGAGGAAGTCAAATAACGGTCACGTGGACACAGACACTGCGGTGTCTCGACAGTCCATCTGGTAGCCGAGATGGCTACGGAGTGACCCCCACGAGGGCAGCGGACACAGCGCAGAGACGCTGGACAGAGGGGTGATTTGTGTCATGGGTGGGATGGACAGGGATGGCGCAAGACTTCATCACACGGCCAAGAATGGTGCGCGACTTAAAACTTAGGAATTTGAATTGTTTATTTCGGGAATTTTCCATTTTACATTTTCAAACCGAGGTTGACTGCAGATAACTGAAGCCACAGATAAGGGGGACCTACTGTAGTGCCAAGGATGAGAAACCCTGAGAGAAACTAACTTTATTTCCTTTACTGATAATTTCACCAGACAGAGAGCAGAGGAAGCAGTGGTGATAATAGTTTAACATGGGTCAAAATATGTTCCCCAAAATTGTAATTATTCAGGATGCTAAAGTCTGTTTTGGTCATATAGGTTTGGAAAACTCTGTGTGGAAGTAAGTTTTTAGTGTGGAACTTCTCAGAGTCATAAATTTGGCCATACTCGTGTACCTGTGGGAGTACAAGCACATGGAAAAATAAACAGAAATTTCCAGATTTGTCTGACCCCAGAAACATTTAACTGTTTCTTTATAGAGACAGTTGTTCTTTTATTAATTTGTGAGAACTCTTCACATACAAAGAATATTAATCCTTTGTCATCTTTGCAACTATTTTCTCCTTTGAACAATTACACATCCGTCTTGTTATTCGGTTTTTAGTTTTATTTAAAGCAATCAAATGTTTCCATCTTTGAGGCAGTATGTCATAGCAGCTCAGGGTGTTAATCTGAATTTAGGCTACACCACTTGTTAGTCGTGAGACCTTAGGTAAGTCACTTGGCCCCCTCCCACCTTAGTTTCTTCTTATGTGCAATGAAAACAGTAGTAGTATCCACCTCGTAGGCTGGTGGTGAAGGCGACGAGACTTTATGTATGTCAAGCCCTTAGCTCAGTGCCTGGAACAAGTGGGCACTCAGGAAACAGTAGCTACCATTATCATTAAGAATGTTCAGACTTGCTCTGGAAACTCAAAATCCAACCGAAGTCAATAGCGGAGATATGACTACATAGCGTCATATGTCAGAGGCTTTATTTCACTTGGCTACAAGTGCGCTATGAGTCAGATGAGTATCTGCCAAAAGCTCTAATCAACAAATGCCAAATAAATGAATGAAAATGGGCTCAACTTGACTAGTCATCGGGGAAATGCAAACTGAAACCACAACGAGATGCCGTTATATAATCACCAGAATAGCTAACATTAGAAAGATTAATCGTGCTAAGTCTTGGTGAGGACGTAGGACAACTAGAACACACACACACAGTGAGAAAGAGTAAATTTTTTGTCAAGCATGAATTGGTACAACCACTTTGGAATGTAGCTTGATATTATCTACTAAGCTGAAGTTATACAGAAGTTCTTTGAGGGAGACCCAACCTAAATACATGCATGTGTGCACCCAAACACATGTTTATAGTAGCTTTGTTCATAATTGCCAAAACCCATGTGTCCATTAACAATAGAATTGATAAATAGCAGTATATTCATTCAAATGGAGTATTTTAAGCAATAAAAGTGAATGAACTACAAGTACATATAACAATGCAAATGAATCTCACAAACTCGCCATTTAGTGAAATAACTCAGGTTCAAAAGAATGCCTATTTCTGTAATTCTGTTTATATAAAACGCAAAAACCAGGGAAACTAAACTATATCGTTAACTGGAACACATGTTTAGGTGATAAAACTTTTAAGAAAAGCAAGAAATTGTTACCACGAAAGTCAGAATAGAAGTTATTTTGGGGTAGCGGGGGTGGTCGTTGAGATAGGCAGAAGTGGGCAACGTTGTGTTTCTGGACTTGGACGGTGGTGAAGTGGACGTTTGCTTTGTGATAGTTCATTGAGTTGTCATGTTTGTTTTGCGCCCTGCTCCATAGTTGTGTTATATTTCAAACCAAGATAAGATTTAAGAATGTAATTCGATCTTAGGATATATTAATGGAGAGATGATATCCACAAGACAGTGAAAGTTCTGCACCGTGCCAGTCAGTCCACAGCCGGAAGACTGCGTTCCGTTCTGGGTTGTACACCAGTTCTGGGTGTTTGAGAGGGACAGTGGCAAGTTAGTGTGTGCAAGAATGAACCAAGTAGTGAAGGGAAGAGGCATCTAGCCTGGCAAGACAATGACCTAGAGACGGTGCGACCAGCATCTTCAGAAACATGGAGGATTGCACGGAAAGACAGATTGGACTGACTCCACGTAACATCTAGTGGGCAGAGTTGGAACCCAATCATGGATGGGATGTCAGTCTTATTGAAGGAGCAACTTTCTAACAAGCAGAGATAGACATGACTGGGGTGGGCAGCCCCTTGCAGTAGGAGGTTCTGATCCCCAGACAGTGGGAGCAAAGATGAGCACTTACTGGGAAAGCTTCAAGAGATTAGGCTTGTGTGAGGTTAGCCGAAGATGTTTGAACCCCCTGAAATAGAGACAAATCAGCATGTGTGTTTATGTGTGAATGTGACATGAACATTTTTCAGGAAAAAGGTCCACAGTTTCTTTCAGCTTCTCACAGTCACCTATGACTGACCCAATTAAAACACCCTGGACAGGACCCCTATTATTATCTTCTAATAATGAGATTCTATGGTTTTGATCAGTAATATGAGCAGTCCGTTAAAAGGAATGGCATAGTATCATGTTACCATCATAGGATTAGAAGTCAAGTTCAAGGCCAGCTGCTAGTATGGTGTGGGGATAAAGCTTGTAGAATCTGGAGTCCGGGTTTCCAGTTTGAATCTGGATGTACCATTTACTGTGCTGTGTGTCCTTGGGTGAGTTACTAAGTTTCTCTGTGCCTCAATTTCCTCATCCCTAATACAGGAACAATAATCTCCTTCCTGGGGTTGTAATGATGATAGAATAAAACAATCCGGGCTTAGGAACGTGGCTGGTTCAGTGAATGGGAGCTTTAAAAACCAGCCACAAATGTAAACAGTTATTCTGAGTACTTAGCCACTTAGCTAAAGTGAGATAACAGTTGCTCATAATAGACAAAAAGAGGAGGGAAATTGAATTAAATTCTGAGTAAATTCTTTTTTTTTTTTTTGAGACAGAGTCTCACTCTGTTGCCCAGGCTGTAGAGTGCCGTGGCATCAGCCTAGCTCACAGCAACCTCAAACTCCTGGGCTCAAGCAATCCTTCTGCCTCAGCCTCCCGAGTAGCTGGGACTACAG